>CAXAKX010001121.1:0-15705 GCA_963969525.1 Ontholestes murinus
CCGCGGGATTATGCCTGAATGCCTCTAAGGCCGTATCCTGTCTAAAGTAGGCCACAATACCTTTAGGACTTCCGGGAGTCGAAAGGCTCTAAACCATATGACTTTACGGGGCGTGCGGTGATCGCCCTTAAATTGCCTGGCTATGATGACTGGCGGACGACCGGATATTTCGGCTCGTGTTTGCCTTATCTCGAAAGGTCCATATTTCGATGTCGGAACTCGGAATTGTGTGTAGACAACTTCTGTACCTAGAAGGGTGTTCCCGGTAAAGCAGTTACCACGCTGCGATCTGTTAAGACTCTGCCCTTTGCTTGGAGATTCGTAGCGATGTTTTGTACTTAATGGGCACGACGATGTTGCGTTTTATTTCTTCGAGCCGTTTTGAGAACACACCGTGTGTTGTTGTTGTTTGCACCTATGTCTGCATGTGACACAAGCTTAGGCTTGCTTTGTGTCCAGTTATCAGGCTTATTTTGGTATATACACACACACACAACCGTGAAGACGAGCGCCCGAATATACGGATAAATGTACATCAATGTGCGCAAGTACGTACGTCGTGATCGTTCACCTAAAAACATGCATTCATTATATATATATATATATATATATATATATACCGGGTGTGGCACTTAAGACGCCTCGGACCATAGCTCCCATAATTACCGTCGCTATGTTTCAAAAATATTTCTAATTATCAGTGGCGTGCCGTGCTCCAGTGGCGTACCAAACTTATGTTTTTTTTAAATGGAATGCCCTATTTTTATTGCAGATTTGGAAAGTGCTCGGAGAGTACTTATTTTTTTATCTAACATGTTATACCCTTCACTTTAGCGGTTTCGCTGTTATAACCCCTTCTTTCAAAATTGCGCCCCATTTTTGAGATTTTTTTGTAGAGAAACTAATTGACGCCGGCGCCTAAATTTTAAATTGAGGTACAGGTTAAGACCTCGTATACCTTCACATAATTTTTTTCGGGTAATTTATGGAAAAAAAATATTTTTTATTGATCTTCGCATGTTGTCATTTTTTCGAAAATTTCAAAAAGCACCCCCCCAAAAAAAATACGGCGTTGTACAGCCAAAACTCTAAATTTTTTATTGGTACAAAAAAAATTACACATTGCATAACAATTTTTTTTTGCTCTTAGATTTTTTTCGATAGTTTTATCGTAAGGGAGCTATGGTCCAGTAATTTAAATCATTGATTTCGATTAAAAATGATTTTGGTGGAATGATTGCAATATCTTGTAAATATTGTAAATTTTTAATAAGTAATTTTGGACGTTTAAAAGTTCATCGACATTTAATAATTCTAAATCAGGTATTTGTTTCCATGCCAGAATAATTGCTCTTTCAAGCATTTGTAATATTTTTAATAAACGTTCTGATTGATACACCTCATTTTGTAAGAGAGTTCTGGTGTCTTCAATGAATTTTAGATTTTCAAGAAAGAGTTTCGTTTTATTTATATTTGACATTAAAATTTCTAAGTCAGAAGAATATCTTTTTGATAAGTGATTTGCAAAAGTAGTTAATTTATTTATTTGCTCTAGTTCAGAATTTTGGTTGTTATGTAATTTTTGTAAATTGTCATTAATATTATCTAGGTTGTGTTCAGCAAGATTGTAAAATGGTAAAATTTCTTCTTTTCTCTTTTCGTTATATTGTTCGTAAACAGTCATGTCTAAACCGAATTCTGGATTTTTTTCGTAAGGACCGTATAGTAAGTAGAAGGGTGAAAACCCAGTAGATGAATGAATTGATTGATTATAAATTGAAACTGCCGAAATAATTAAATTTGACGGAATTTCGTTAGGGTTTTTAAGCTTTAAAATTCTTAATTTTTCTAATATGGTTGAATGAAATCTTTCTACGGGAGAATTGGAACTTGGATTATTTACGGTCGTAAAGTGAAGTTCTATTTTATTCATTTTACAAAATTCTTTGAAAGTATTGTTTTGAAATTCGCGCCCCTCGTCACACACTATTCTTTGTGGAATATTATGTTCAGAGATGTAATGTTTTAATTTGTTTAAAACTGTTAAGCTAGTACCATTTTATATCCAATACGCTTGTCCGTATCGTGAGAATAAATCGATGATCGTAAGAAATTTAGAATTTAGGAAAGAAACCGTGTCTATGTGTAAGACTTCTAATGGTCTTTTAGCTAATAATGGTCCTGAAAATTTCAATTTATATGGGGGTCTTTCATATTTTGATTGTAAACAGACTTCGCATTTATTTATTACATCTGTTATAGTTTGCTTCATGTTTGGCCAGAAGTATTTTTCTTTTAAATGATTGTAAGACTCAGTTATGCAATTGTGATTTGAATCGTGGTATTCCATAACAATATCCTTTTGTTGTTCGTCGTTTATAACGTCGATGGATCGTTTGTTGCAAATGAAGAATTTAACAGTATCATTAAAATTATTTTGTCAAAGATTTTCGAATGGGCGTCTATGTTGTTTATCAATGAATGTCAAAAGATCTTGAAGCGATTTTTGTAGGTTTCGCCTATGTCAAAAATAATTCGATTAGAAAATATATTTTGCCGTTATCACCGTCGGTTGAATGTACAGTACCACTTTTTTCAGTTAATGATGATTCTAAATTTTCGAGTATTTATGAATATTCATCTAGGTTTTCTCGAATTGGGTTCTTTAATTTTATAAAGCCAAACTAGCGGGTTGTGATCGGTTTCGATAATGAATTTTTGTCCAAAAAGATAAGGTCTAAAGTGTTTGTTTGAGTCTAGAATTGCTAAGAGTTCTCTTTCGATTGTTGAGTAATTTTTTTTGGCGGAATTTAGGGTTCTAGAGTAATAAGCAATTGGTCGGTTTGATTGAGATAAAACTGCTCCTATTGATACATTTGAGGCATCGGTCGTTAATTTGAATTGTTTATTAAAGTCAGGATAAGCTAGAATAGGTGCATTACAAAGTAGTTCTTTGCATAATTCAAAAGCTTGAATATATTCTGGATCTGAAATATTGATTTTGGACCTTTTTTCAAACATTTAGTTAATGGGGATACGATTTTGGAATAATTACAGATAAATTTTCGATAATAGCCTGTTAATCCTAAGAATGACTTGATTTTATTGATCGTTTTTGGTAATGGGTAGTTTGTTACAGCTTCTGTTTTGAGTGGTTAGGTTTAATACCATCTGGTGTGATAACATGGCCCAAAAAGGATACTTCCTTTCTTAGAAATTCACACTTATCGAGTTGTATCTTTAGATTAAATTCTCGCATTTTGCAGAAGATTAAGATGATTAATGTGATCTTGTAGGGATTTTGAAAAGATGACAATGTCATCCATGTAGACAAAACGAAATACATGTAAAAATTCTCGAAGGACGTTGTCCATAACACGTTGAAATGTGCTAGGAGCATTCTTTAGACCGAAGGGCATTTTTAGATATTCGTAATGTCCTTGATTTACAGAAAATGCGGTCTTTTCAATTGAGTTGGGATGCATCTCAATTTGGTGGAAACCTTGGGCTAGGTCAAGGGTTGTAAAGTAAGTACATTTGCCCAAATTATCTAGTATTTATTCAATACGTGGCAGGGGGTATTTATCTTCTATTGAATTTTCGTTTAGCTTTCGATAATCTATTACCATTCTAAATTTTTTCTTCCCGGAGGCATCCGTCTTTTTCGGAACGATCCATACGGGTGCACCGTAGGTCGAAATGGAGAGTCTAATTATTTTATCATTTAATAGTTTTTGAATTTGATTATCAATTTCTTGTTTCATACCGTGAGGGTGTCAAAAATATTTTACATAAATTGGTTCGCCTGCCTTAGTTCGTATTTCGTGTTTAACTGCGTTACTAAATGTCAAATCGCTATTTTCGTTATAAAATATATAGGGAAATTGTTTACAAATTCGAGTAATCTCGCGTTTTTCTTCTAAATTTAGGTGTTGTGTTCTTATTAAATTTGAAATGTTGATTTTTTGGTTTTGGTATTATGGGGTTCATTATTTTCATGATTTAAAAAAGGGATGACGTCTATACGTTCATTACAGTTTAAACTAACTTCTAATGTCTCATCTAAAGGTAACATGCAAAAGCCATTTTTTGAAACAGCAAGGCACTCTGGAATAAAATATTCTTCAGATAATTTTGTTGGTGGAATAATAACTTCACCGTTGTTTAGTGTAACAGGAATCTTTACATAATTTTTTTTGTTAGTTTTCTGTGGAGAAATGGTTTCTTTATTAAGTTCTAAATAAAAGGGAATTTCGATACCATTCAGTTCTAAAGTATTAGTCTTATAGTTTATAGTCGCATTTAATTTTTCTAAATCAGAGCTACCTATTAGAGCGTCGAATTTTTTATGCCAATCAACAACGTGTAAGTGTATGTCGGATGGTATACCAAATTCACGAAGAATTGGGAATTTTAAATTATCTTTACAATTAATTTGATTTCCTAAACCAGAAACAGTAAATGGCTTTTCATAAAAATATTGTGAGAATTTCTCGCAAGCGGGTTTTGAATTTATTACAGAATTTGTTGCACCTGAATCTACTAAAATGGTTAAATCTAAATCTGGTAAATAAATGAAAGGTAATTTTGATTTGATTTTGATGGAATTTAAATCTACGTTCCTGATGTTTCTATCGGAGAGGCCGTAATACGAAAATTTTCAGAATTTTATTCATAATTTTTAACGTCGTGTATTTCTAATTCATCGTTTAGTGTGTCTAAAAATTGAGATTCGTCTCCATAATTTTCAGAAGGATGAGTTTCTACGTTATATAGTTCTTCGACAATTACCTGTTGTTTTGGTCTTGAATAATTTGGCGTTTGATGTCTTTGTATTTTAGTTTTAACAGACATTGGAGTTGGTTTATTTATTCTAGACATGCCTGATGCAGCATGTGTATCAAAAACTTGTTTGTTTGTGAAAAAATTATTTTGTTGTGGCAAGGGTTTATTTATTAATAAATAGAAAAAACACGAAAATATATTCGTAAAATCTACAACAAATGAGTCTTATTAAGACTACAAGAACAAATCACTTTTGAAACAACTACTTCTCTAGCTAATACTTCGACAGACATTGAATAATACAAAAGTAATTTGCGTGTTACAAAATAGCAAGGCTATCAAAGCAACACTAATTTGAACGTATTTCTTTCTGTAAAATGAACTAAAAATGATTGAATGTACGTTAAAATAGTTTGTGAGTGACTATACTATGGTAATTTGGAAAAGAAATGAATTTTGGTTGATGTAATTAAAAATAAATTAGCAAAAGCAATTAAATAATTCAATACGCAATTCTATAACCATCTGTAGACACGTGTTTCGATATTTCAATCTCTTCAGTACAGCTTTATTATAAAATTGATTTTAAACATAAATAAAAACGTTTACTAAAATAAATATAATGAAAAATAAATAACTTATTATTATTATATTGGGTTTATTTATGGATCCTTGAAATTGTCTAGGTTGAATATTTTGCTGTTGAATGGGTCTAGGTTAAGAATATTGATTTTGAATAGGGCGGTGTTGTGAATATTGAGCGTACTGTGGTCGAGAAAAATTATTGTTATTATTATAGAATTGATTTTGATTGTACCGGGACTGTTGAGATTGATTTTGAGAAACGGGTGTAAATTTAGCAATTTCTTTGTTGGTTTCAGTTGTTTTTCGAATAAATTCACAGTAATCCCATTCTTGTCTTCTATTATCAAAAAATCTACATTTATTTAAACAATCCTCAATAGTATTTAATTGAAGGTTACTTATATAACTTCTGTACGGTTCTAGTAGACCTATTTGAAATGTTTTTAGTGCTAATTTATTATAATCGATTTTCTTGTAGTTTAAATAAATCTGATCGGTTATGTTTAAAGTAATATATTGCATTCAATCATTGTATTTTTTTAATAACCTACTGTAATAATCTAAGTATGTTTCATGTTTTTGTTGAACGCATTGTCTTAAGGACGATTCTAGCAATTCCTCACTTCTTTGATCTCCGTATTTTTGTAATAAGACATTTCGAATGTCATTCCATTCAAATGCGTTTTGATAAGCAATAAAATCTCTAGCTTCACCTTTTATTTTGGATCTGACCGAAAAACTAACTGCATAAGCTAAATAGGGTGATAATCTACGTTCTAAATGTTTGTGCAAATTATCAACTTCACTAATAAAGACTGACAAATTTTGGCCAGGTGTGTATTCTGGGATAGCGTGCATCAATAGATTAATTTCGCTTCTGTCTGTAAATAAATTTTCGGATGGGTTCATTTTTGGTGAATTAAGTCTAGATTCGCATATTTTGTTTGATTTAATTTTATAATTATCAGTTATTTGTGTTCCTAATGATAAAATCTCCAAATCGTCGGCAATTATTTCTATCTCACTTTTTTCACTTTCCGAATTTGAATGAATCATTAATTAAAATCTAAAGCAATTACGACTTTAAGGATAAAGAAAACAAAGGACTTACAGCACACGGATTTGCATCCTATGGTGAGTGAAATTACAGAAAACCCAGAAACATATTTGAAATTATTTGTTTGGTAAAGTTTTATTTACTTATTTATTTAAAATAGAAAATTGTTAGTATCGTCATTAGTCTGTTCGTAGTCAGTGCCATTTATAAAAAGACCCCAAATATACACATGTGGAGTTACGAGCTTTTAAGGGTAGTTTAAAAAAAACATTAAAGTAATTTTTGGTGGTATTTCTAGACCTCATCGAATTGACATTTTTTTATATAACAGTTTCTAAAATTAAACATGGTTTCCTTCGACCCAATATTTATAGGTAGCGCCGAATAAAAAAATTAAAAAGACCCCAAATATGCACCAGTAAAGATACGAAATTTTGAAGTAGTAAAAGGAAACATTAAAGTAATTTTTGGTGACATTTCTAGAATTCTAAACCTCTGTTTTTTATAACAATTTCTAAAATTTATATTTAAACTATTATAACTTTTGTTCCAAATTATTTAGAAACTTGATTTTTTACCTATAATATACAGTATTATGTTATAAACAATTAGGTAGACATATCAATTTCTTCCTCTTCAAGTTCACGTGTTTGAGAAGCGATGTAAAATTAATTTAAAAAAAAAAACAACTACCTACAGACGCTAAAATTTTTATTATTTGTGAAACAGACATAAATGGCACTGACTATGAAAAGACTAATGACGATACTAACTATTTTCTATTTTAAATTAGTAAGTAAATAAAACATTACTAAACAAATAATTCCGTTCTACAATATCAGACAAATTTTATAAATTTTCTGATTAATATTTCTTTTCAGAAAATCTAAAATTATGAGGATTGGCACTGTTATATAAACATTTTTCTGGGTTTTCTGTAACTTCCCTTATTTTTTGAATATTTACACGTGCGTTTTAAGTGCGTTTTTATGTTTTGCTTGTGCGTGCTGCTTGAAAATAGTGCGATCGACACAGGCTCTCTCGACCAAATTTTGATAAGTAGCGCCGAATAAAAAAAATCAAAAAGACCCAAAATATACAAGAGTGGAGATAGGAAATTTGGGCATTTAGACAAAGCATTGAACTAATTTTTGGTTATACTCCAAAACCTCATCGAGTTGGGATTTCTCTACCTAAAGTTAAAATTTGGATTTAAAATATTATTCATATTCAAAGACTTTTAACGTTTATTCTAAAATATTTAGAGACATGATTTTTTAATCGTAAAATATAGTATTGTGTTATAAACAATTGTGTATAATATTATATTGATAGTACATCTAAAATCTATGTAATAAATTATTTAGGAATGCGCGTGAAATGCCGTAAAATTGATGTTTTCTAAACCGATAAAGTTTAAGCTTTAATTGCAAATAATATAGAGGGTTAACAAAATAAATATGCAAGATCCAAAGAGCTTCATGTAACTACAATTGAGTAAATATATATTTTTTTGAAATTTAATTTTTTCTCCTCGAAACCCCCCTTGGCGCTCGCGCTCGGATTTGGCACACTGCAGCGTGGCGAACAGTTTCTTACTTTATGTGTACATATATCGCGATGCAACGCCGCAATAGATATCCTTTTAACTATACTGAACTGTTGCGGTAAATAAAATTAACGAGAACACAACATTCGGCCTTGTTTAACACTTTGCCCTATGCGACCAACGGAGAGACGACGAACAACAGCGGGCGGCGACACACGACACGGGTAGAAAAACGCGACACAGCAGCAGTGTAGTGTACTGCAAATATACGTTACGTGTAAGTCGTCCGGCTTGTGTTTTTAGTTCATCTCTTGTGGAACGCAAGGTCTCAGTGTGTCACCAATCTCCTACTCTATTATAATATATTAAGATGTGTGTGGTTTGTGTGTCGGTGTACCTCATATAATCGTTTTCCGTAATACTATATATATATATATATATATATATATATATATATATATATATATATATATATCATCGTCATCGTCTGTTGAAAATAAAATCACGGCCTCGCCGTGTCTGGACAGTTCGATGTATTAAATAAAACGATGTACGAGACGACCGGCGGGCGGCGATACACGACACGGGCAGCAAAAACGCGACACAACATTAGTGTAGTGTATTGCAAATAAACGTTACATGTAAGTCGTCCGGCGTGTGTTTTTAGTTTATCTCTTGGAGAACGCGAGGTCTCAGTGTGTTACCAATTTTCTAATCTATTATAATATAATAAGATGTGTGTGGTTTGTGTGTCGGTGTGCCTCATATAATCGTCCCCCGTAATACTACATACATATCATCGTCATCGTCTGTTAAAATAAAATCTCGCCGTGTCTGGACAGTTCGATGTTGTAATAAAACGAGACGAGAAATCAGTTGCCGCCGTGTAAATTTTTTCTTGTCTGTCACCCACTATATATCGTCTGTTGAATATAAAATCACGGCTTCACGTGTCTTGACAGTTCGATGGTGTTTGTGCACTCTGTTGCATAATAAAAACTCCAACAGGTAGTTGGAACCTGTCCGAATAGCACGGTTCGCGGGACCCATTTCACGGGCACACATATATGTTTACACGACGGAAAGAACAGTTACCAACAGCAACTGCTGCAAGCACATCGCTCTCGTCTATTGAATATAAAATCACGGCTTTAAGTGTCTAGATAGTTCGATGGTGGTTATGCACTGTTGTATAAAAAAAACTCTAACAGGTAGTTTGAACTTGTCCGAATAGCACGTTCGCGGGACCCATTAAGTAAACTCGTTTATGCGCAAGGCTTGCATGCGAGCAACATGTAGACTGAACAAGTAATATTTCCAGTATTGGTGTGTAAAAACTCCGTGAAAATTATATTGTAATAACTCACCGAATTCCGATTGAGAATGAAAACTTATGTTGATTGAAATATATATCATCATAAAGTCAGACGTTCAGGGGACCCGAGCGAGCGGTCCCCTTGGCCGCGACGATAATTTCAATCTTGCGTGTGTGTACATATTTTCCGCCGGCCGACGTGTCTCCGGGCGAATTATCTAACAAAAGTCGTGGGTCTGCAAATGTGAATTGACTCATTTCGAGTCGTTTACACAAGTATACATCGCGTCTACCATCTTGTCCACGCCACAAGGGATGGATAGGCGTTTCACTGGCGTGCCCTGTATTACCAATGTGTTGACACTTTAACCCGGGGTTCCATGCACGCCTAAACCGGGATATGTGTGAAGTTCCGTTCAGAGCAGAAATAAAAACCACCTCTTTATACGTAAATAAATGAGCTCGTCGTTACACGCGAATCCGCTCTTTGTGGCGTGTGTGCGTGCCAGCGTGCGTGCTAGTGTGCGCGACTAAACACAGCACTGTGGTTGATCTTGCCAGTAGTCAACTCTACTTGAAATCCTATCGCGGTGCTCTTCACTGAGTGTCGAGGTGGATCGGCACGTTTACTTTGAACAAATTAGAATGCTTAGAGCAGGCTAAAACTTCGCCTGAAGACTTAGTGCATGGAATAATAGAATATGAAATAGGTATTATTTTGTTGGTTTTCGGAAACCGGACGTAATGTTTAATAGGAACGGTTAGGGGCGTTCGTATTGGGACGTTAGAGGTAAAATTCTTGGATCGTCGCAAGACGGACTAAAGCGAAAGCATTTGCCAAAAACGTTTTAATTGATCAAGAACGAAAGTTAGAGGATCTAAGGCGATCAGATACCGACCTAGTTAAAACCATAAACGATGCCAGACAGCGATTCACCGACGTTCCTCTGATGACTGTCGCTACTACAAATTGAATGATTTAGTGAGGTCTTCGGACCGGTACCCGGTGACGTTTCGACGTTCGACGATGTTGCTGGGAAGATGACCAAACTTGATCATTTAAAGGAAGTAAAAGTCGTAACAAGGTTTCCGTAGGTGAACCTGCGGAAGTATCATTAAGGTTTTTTGTGTCGCACAATATATGTGTGTAGGCGAAAAGATACTGTTCGGATTCTTGCATCTGAAAAACTTGTATATTTATATACATAGAACTGATGGGTTCATAGAAACACAACACTGAAATTGGAAGTCGTCTATCTCCTTTCTTCCAGAGGGATGCTCGCGCATCGCGCCGCTTAATATTGATGCATCGTTTAAAAGGACGATGCGCTGTACTGGCGCGCGCGACCCGTCATCCGTTAAACAATTATTTTTTTTTTAAATAACTATTGTAACCAGATATAAATAAATAGTAACACAAACAAAAACACACACGATATACGTACGTGCACGTGCGTTGACGGACCGCGCGTCGGAAGGCGGAGTGATCCTCCGTCACCCGCCATCTGAAATGTTTGGTGCGGTGTGGCAAAGCGTGTTCGTACCTCGAAATTCGAGAAAATGCTAAACACAATAATGTGCTTATAAATACATTGTGCGATATGTACGACGACACACGAGACACGTGGGTGATCGCATCTCGAATTGCCGAGATACGTCATCTGATGTTCCGAGCATCCTGGTTGTTACGGTTGTTTTAAAATGCTTCACTGTGTTTTTCAACTGTAAAATGTATTTCGCCCGACTACTTTATTCTCGAACCGTCGATATTTTTTTTACGACGTTACGATAGGATCCACCTGTTGGAGAAATTATACGCAGTTGCTATTTGGGGGAAATATCGGAGTCTTCCGGTTTTCAGTACCGCTCGCCCGGACATAATCGGTGAGTGTTGTACACAAACGCACACTTGGTCATCGGCGGTGTAGCACCCAACCGCGCTGAGTGCGCGGGGCGGTCCTGTGCCAGTACTCACGCGCGCACGTTTGTTTGGCGATTCGAGACGACGATTGAAGGAATACTCTGGCCGCGCGTTACACCTAGACGGTGTAACGGGCGCCCCCTCGAAAACTGGTGAACGTGCACACACATTTCACATTAAATAAGGTCTTTTATTAAGTGTTGTAGAATACAAAAACGGAGGTTCGCCTCGGACTCGTTCCTCAAAACGCTCTTGTACACTACCTTGAACGGTGAATCACTTGGCTCGTGGGTCGACGAAGAACGCAGCTAATTGCGCGTCTTATTGTGAACTGCAGGATACATGAACATCGACATTTCGAACGCATATTGTGTTCCTTGGATACTGTTCGTGGACCATTCCTGACTAAGGGTCGCTTCTATTTCAAAGCCTGTCTGGTTCTCACTCGCACTGTCGTGGAACTTTCGCTGAAAAACACGTGGTGTGTGTGCTGTGCGTTTGTGGAACGTCGGGACCAAATTGGAGGTTCCCTGTTTTTCGTTTCCGAAAGATGCGTCCTCTTAAATTAAAAACTGTCGTTTAACTAAACGTATACACCGTATATCTACGCTGCTCACTTTCTTGACTTTTGATATTTGATTCAGACCTCAGAGTAGGTGGGAGTACCCGCTGAATTTAGGCATACTACTAAGCAGTGTAAAAGAAACTAACCAGGATTCCCTTAGTAGCCGCGAGCAAACAGGGAAAAGCCCACCACCGAATCCCGCGGCCGTCTTACGCGTTGTCGTTGGGAAATGTGGTGTTAGGAAATATCCATCATTTAGAGGTCGTAAAGTGCGTCCAAGTCCTTATTGAACAGGGCTACTACCCATAGAGGGTGCCAAGCCCGTAGCAATCGCCTCCGACAGCGGGAGGATCTCTTCTCAGAGTCGGGTAAGGCTAATTATAACCACAAGATAAATAGCGAAAAGTTAAAAAGAACTTTAAAGAGAGAGATCAATAGTACGTGAAACCGTTCAGGGGTAAACCTGAGAAACCTAAAAGGTTGAATGGGGAGATTCAGCGTGTCACGTCTGCTCTGGAGTGTTAGGCGCTTGCGGTCTCTTATTCGCGTCCGGCCCGTCGCAAGTGCTTGCAGATATCTGGTGGGCGTTTGAGAACTCGTGCCTCGACTCCGCCGGACCCGTTATACGCTCGTCGACGACGTCTTAGCTTTGGGTACTTCCAGGACCCGTATTGAAACACGGACCAAGGAGTCTAGCATGTTCGCGAGTCATTGGGATTTAGCGAAACCTAAAGCGTAATGAAAATGAAGGCCGCAACCAAGAGCGTACATGCTGGGACCCGAAAGATGGTGAACTATGCCTGGTCAGGATGAAATCAGGGGAATCAGCAAATCCATCATCGGAACTGGGTATAGGGGCGAAAGACCAATCGAACTATCTACTAGCTGGTTCCCTGCGAAGTTTCCCTCAGGATAGCTGGCGCTCCGGTTAGCGAGTCTCATCCGGTAAAGCGAATGATTAGAGGCATTAGTGTCGAAATGACCTCAACCTATTCTCAAAATTTAAATGGGTGAGATTGGATCAGAGTTCCAAGTGGGCCACTTTTTTTACCATGAAAGGTGTTGGTAACTTAAGATATCAGGACGGTGGCCATGGAAGTCGGAATCCGCCAAGGAGTGTATAACAACTCACCTGACGAAGTTACTAGCCCTGAATATGGATGGCGCTAAAGCGTTAAGTTTATGCTCGACCGTCAGCGGCATGTGCGTAGTACGGCCATTCGTCCTGCCATGAAGCCCTGACGAGTAGGAGGGTCACGGCGGTGTTCGCAGAAGGATTGGGCGTGGGCCCGTCTAGAGCCGCCGACGGTGCAGATCTTGATGGTAGTAGCAAAGTCAGTCGATCTTAAGCCCTAGGCGAAAGCCGATACTGATGTTGGTGTATCTCAGTCGCGATGACATTTTATCATGTTACATTGTTGATAAAAATCACACCCAACAGGCGAAAGGTAATGCGGTTCCTATTCCGGAGCCCAGCAGCGGAACCGTTAATAAGTCGTGCCCTCGCAAGGGAGTTCGTCGGGGCAACCCAAAAAGACTTGGAGACGCCGTCGGGAGATCCAGAGAGAGTTTTCTTTTCTGTATGATCGTTCTAGTTCCATGGAATCCTCTAGCAGGGAGATATGGTTTGGAACGCAAAGAGCACCGCAGTTGCGGCGGTGTCTGGATCTTCCCCTTGGACCTTGAAAATCCAGGAGAAGGCTACGTCGTGTATCCTGCCGATTGGTACCCATATCTCCTGGGTGATAGCTAATGAAAGTCGGCAAATTGGATCCGTAACTTTGAGATAAGGAATGACTCTGAGGAGCGGGCCGTGTCGGGTTTGGTTGGGAAGCGGGTCCTGCCTGACGTGCCAAGCCTGGGCGAAGGGACGCGCGCGTTTGCTCGGTCCCGTGCCTTGGCCTCCCGCGGAACTTCTTTGCTGCGAGGCCCGCGGGTTTGCACTCGGTGACTGTGCTACTGGCGTGCATGTGCCGGTGTCCTCTTCGGCCGGCATTCAACGATCAGCTCAGAACTGGCACGGATTTGGGGAATCTGACTTTCCAATTAAAACGAAGTATTGCGATGGCCCAAGCGGGTGTTGACGCAATGTGATATTTGCCCAGTGTCGTACGTGACTGACGAAGTATTTACTCCGCAAAACTATCTACAACCTCAATCTCTGCGAGGGGCTTGCCACCAGCGCTCCGCTAAATACGTTTTCAGAAAGTGTAAGGGAGGCACGCTTATTCGATAAATAAATTTCTAAGTAGAGCGAAGTAAGTCATCAAAACATCCCCTAACCACCTTCACATAAATTGACTCCTACCTAAGACTCCCACGAAACCTTTCATTCTGCCATACCAACAGCATGCCCTGATTAAACCTATATCTCAGGATGATAAAGTACGTTAACCCCAACAGTCGCACCTACCGGCCGAAGCCGGTCCATCAACGGGAGACCCTCAAACCCTCAGAAAGAGATAGAGTACCGAGAATACTACCGGTACTAAGTACCGGTACCGCATCCGGACACCCGTGCCCAAAACACCAGCGGGTTTTCTCAACCAGCACTCCCGTGCCTGAAGATAAAATTAAATGCAATTATTGCTTTAGGCAATTTTGAAACTGGCTGAAATAGAGCCAGAGCCAAGAGACTAACTACGACTAACTAATCATAAGATTCGGTACAGGAGGGAGAACCGTCTCTATAAGAAATACTTGGAGAATGCTAAGTAGGAAGTGGCAGAAGGGTCACGTAACATTTTCTTTAAGCGACCCACAGCTCCCCCCTCTTGCTCTAGTACAACAACCATTACAGCGAACCTTCCATCCCCACCGCATATTCCCCCATCTTAGTTCTTCGCAAGCCCGAATTTATTCCCGGACCTATTACTCCGAAAATCCCTGTCAGACCAGTGCCTACGAAATGTCCATCGATATGCACCAATCCAACAAGTATGCCAAACGTGGATGCTTGAAATCCCCGGAGGCATCCACCAGCCGGCCATCATCCAAGAGGGCAAAGGCGCGCCAACCAATTAATGAAGCCCCTTTGCCACTGATGTCAGCAGCTGTCTCTGGATCCTCCGCCAAGAGACCAGCCACTCCTTCGGACCCACTACAACCTCTGCGCCTAAGGCTGGCCACTGGCCAGTTGAAGGAGATACAAACTGGCTTGTAGCCTTCGCAGACGCCCTGCCTGCCGCGCTTGACTGGCTGATCTCCGTTTTTGGATCTCTTAAGACCACTAAATCTTCACGGGCTCCTGTGGCTGGCGTCTTCCCCCACCAGATGAAAGCCCCTCGGTAAGGAGACGCCGGACACAGGACTATAAGAAAGCCCAAGATCTGCCCAAGATCTCTATAGGAAAGACAAAGGTCTGCTTCTCGAAGGTGTGCTGGAGGGTGCCCCCTTACTCAACCCGACGTAACTCCAACAATGTCTGCGGTAGAGGAGTTCTATAGCCAGATTGGAATCTACCTCACCACCTGATAATGCCACCTTGTCTCTCCCCGTCATTCCGGAGGAGTTACAGTCCGCGACCAAATGTTGGAACTCCGCAGCGCCTGGCGTAGATGGTAACACAGTCTCGAGCGCCAGGACAGCCAGCCCTTGCTTCCTTGCCACCCTATTTAAAAATGTTCTATGGAGGGTGGCCTCACATTTATCCTGTGGCTGCGGACTATTCTCCGAAAGACGCAGACAGGCCAACTGGTGTCCAATAACGATTTCTTCCGCACTCCAATGTCTGCTCCACCGGGTGTTGCTGGCGCGTCTTACTGCGGACGTCACTCTTAATCTATCGCAAAGGGGATTCATCAACACCGACGGGACCATTATAAATAGTTCTGTCCTCCATTTTTACATCGCTGGCCGTAAGGCCTCCGGTAGGACGTACAATGTAATGGCTTTGGACGTTCGCAAGGACTTCGACACTGTGCCCCAC
>CAXAKX010001122.1:0-78617 GCA_963969525.1 Ontholestes murinus
CCTAACACTTTACTATATCGAGAAACCAAATTATCCATTTAACACTTTACTATATCGAAAAACTCAAATTACACCAATTAATGAACACCTTATGTTTTTATTCACAAAATTTGCCACTAACACCCAAAAAATCCACATCCTAAACCACCTCTATATCAATAGCAATCTTAAGACAAACCCTAAATCCAAACATCGCGAAACCACTATCAACGAATTCATCTCATCTTTTCATATACTTCAAGCCTAAAAGCAGCGACAACAAATTTTGAAAGAAGACAGGCTGAAAGACCTATGATCGATAGCCAAGAAGAGGATAACGAAGCATTATAAATGTTATGTTATATTTTTCTAATATTATCTCCAATAAAGATGTTTGTCTCTCTTCAGAAACCATAGAAAAATTTATTTGGATATTTCCAAAAGAAAAGTTATGAATAATTAAATAGGATAAAAAATACTAGAAAACTTTTTAGGGATAAAACAACAGATTTTACATTTTTTTTCTAAAAATGCAAGAGAAATTATTGGAAATTTGTTAGCTTTTAAAGAAAATTGTGACTGCCTGAGAATTTCTTACATATTTTTCGTAAAAATAAAGAAAATTCTAATAATTTAAAAATTTCAAGAAAAGCTGAGAAATTTTCGTATACTTAAAATAATTTAAATATAATAAAGCTGTACTGATTAGATCAAGGGATCGAAACACATGTCTGCAGATAGTTATAATCTTGAGCGTTAAAAAATTTATGCATATTTTTAGTAAAAAGAAAATGGTCAAAAAATTGGATAACAAAACAAGTAAAATACTGATATATCATAAAAACTTATAGGAGAATATTTTAGAAATACATCTAAAACACTTTAATTGAAATTAGTAATTAGAATTCCGCAAGAAAAAATGCTAAATGTTTAAAAAAAAAAAACATGCAAGACACAATGTGCAAATTTCGAAAATTTTCGGAATTTTGATATGAAAACTTTAGATAAATTAACGAAAATTTTCGAAAACTCTAATCAAATATTAGATATAGAAATCTCGAGGATAAAATGCTGATAAATCCCAGGCATCTAGAGAAAATGCAAAACTTGTTAGAGCCCTACATAAATATTCTCATTTATTGAAAAATAAATTCCTACATATTTTCTACATTAATCTAAAAAAAAATTAAATTAGAAAATTCTCGAAAACTGGCGCAATTTATAAGAGTAATTTTGTGTTAAAAATTATATGTACTGAATTTTGCCATAATGTAAAAAATTAAAGAAATTAAATCCTTGAAGTAAATTTCGGGATTTTGGAAAAATATTGAAAAATACGAAAATCTTTAAAGATCCACTTAGATCAGAGATTCCAGGAAAAAAACAGAAAAAATTGAAGCAAAATTGATGAAAAATTAACACAATAGGAAAGGTTAACAAAAACATAGAGATAAAAAATACTTGAAGAAAACGATTGAAAATTCTAGAACCCTCAAAAATTCAAAAAAAGGAAAAGTGTAACAGAAAATTCTGCAAAACAGCAGAAAATTGATAGAAAGACCTGACATTTTTTAGGTTCTTAAAGAAAACAATTGATTGAAAATTCTAGAACCTATATACAAAATTGTTGCAATTTGAATGATTCGAAAATTCCTTCTCGAACGAATTCTAGATTACACAAGAAATTGTAGAAAATTCTCTAAAGAATTAAGGAGAAGTTATGAAAAAATTGTAGACCTCTAAAGAAAATTCTTGAAAAAGAGCAATTTATAGAATTCTATTAAAAAATTGAAAAAAAAAATGCTGAAAAATATAAATTGGAAGAAAAGCTAAAATATTTTTCGATTTTTGAAAAAAATATATATAAAATTGAAGGAAATGTTGGAAAATGTTTAGTATTTTTTCGGAACACGCATTTTAAACAATCATAAAAAGATATCTAATCATCAAAAAATTGGTAACTTCTTTCTATGATATAAATTATATAAACATTAAAACTGAAATTGTCGTAACGAGAGCGAAAAGATCATCTCATTTATTTTGGAGCATCATCAGAAACAACAATGCCTTCTTGCTCAAGAAGCGCAAGATTAGAAAGCCTTTCCGTACTGAAAGTCGAAACCTCATCAATCTGAACACCTATAGAAATAATGGATTGATTCACAAGAAGTCTGTCGCCATCATCGCTTCTCCGGACAAGAAGGGAATAGAATAGAATAGATTATTCATGTTAATACCATTAGGTTTACATTCGTTCAGTTTAATCTAGTATACATAAGTAGGTAACAATTTGATTCAGTATACACTGTTTTTACTGCAAAGAACATTCTCAAGAGGGCCATGAAGTCCGCCCCTTGCAGTTCCCGTCACAAACTTAAACGCTTGATGAAATAGAGCAGACACCAAACAGATTTGACAAAGGCCGCCCTCCGCAGAGCCAGTGCATTCCTCAAAATCACGGAAACCTGTGGCTGTTAAAAATCAGAATATTGTCAAGAGAACTATGAAGTCCCTTCACAAATTTTAACGTTTTGTGGAAAAGATACCGTACAGATTTGACAAAGACCGCCCTTCGCATAGCCTGTGCAGTCTTCAGGTTGCAAAATCCGGTGGCTAAAAAGGTCTAATAATTTTTTATTAAAGAATTCTTAGAAAGTAGATTATTTTAGACTGATTTTGCTAAATATTGTTATACACAGCAATTTCCTAAACGTTGAAAAATAGAATTTTAGAAGGAGAGATACTGGAAAATACGAAAACGAGAAGAGAAATCCCAAGGAAAAGAAAATAAGAGAAATTGAAGCAAAGCTGTTGAAAAATAAATATAATAAGAAATGTTAACAATCTGATATCTATCTATAATCCTATATATTTTTTTTAAATTTTGAAAATTTCTAGAAAATTCTGGAAAGCAAATTACAGAAATCTTTCGAAAGATAAATCTGATAATATGTAACAAATAATGCTAGTACGATATAGAAAACTGATAAAATACCAGAAGATTTTTAGATTCCTATGGAAAATTAAAGAATTTTTTTTATTCTTTAAAAAAATTTAAATCTTATGTAACAGAAAATTCTGAAAAGCTACAGAAAGTTGAACAAAGACTAAACATGTTTTGGGTTCTTGAGGAAAACGATTGATTGAAAATTATATAACCCCTTAAAAAAAATTCACAATTTGAGTGATTCTAAAATAAAACAAAAAATTCTCGATTACGCAAGAGATTCTGGAAAATTCTCTAAAAAAATCAACAGAAATTAACAATAGAAAGAAATTTTTTACAATCAAAATTCTGCAGTGAATGTTTTAATAAAGAAAATATCTAATCATCCAAAAATTGGAACTTCCAAGAGTTTTCAATCTCTTAATTTTCTATGGACGGAATGATACACTCCGAAAAATTGGCCAAAGGGCAACAAGCTCACTCTAATGTTGGTACCAGGTTATGCCAATATATTAGGCAACAAAAATGCTGATATACTTGCCAGGGAAGGAGCTGTGACTACCATGATTGGACTGAAGCTTACATGTGGGCTATCAAAAGTACACAGGAAAGGCGCGGTCCAAAAGTGGGAAAAAGTGCAAAACAGTGCATTGTATATACATGCCAGGTCAAAGGCAATCAAATATGTTTATTATCAACAACAAGTCTTGTGTCTCACTGAAAGTGAGATAAGACTGGTATCGGGTTTCCTTATAGGAAATTGTTTTTACCATCTTCACAAGATAGGTAAAGTGTATTGGGAGAGAAAAAGAGCAATCACTTCCTATGCGTGCAGACTAGCCCTATCCGGTGAAATGGCTATAACGCCAGAACGGACCAAGGCATGGCCTCCTAGGAAGTTAATTGACCCTACCAAGAAAATTGAATTCCTGGAAACATACTAATATTAGCGTACTACACTTTGATCTTAGCCATAGGCACAGAAGCGATGTGTATTAGCGTACTAGTACAAAAGATCTAACCAGGTCGCAGTGCTGTAAGGGTATCTATAATCAAACGGCCCCGTCTAATCCAATTTCATCTATATAAATGATTGTAAATACCTTGTTAATATCACACACTTTAAAACTTTATTTATGTGTGATATTAACAAGGTATTTACAATCATTTATATAAATAATAATGTATCACAAAGTAGACGCATCCATAATTACCTATTCAATCTCATCTAATCTACTATCTTTTTAATTTGCTTCTTCCATAGATTTAAACTTTTCTACTTTGCTGTGATTAGTAGTTACTTCAATTTTGTTATAATCAATATTTGTGACGGTCTCGTTTATTTATGATTTTTATTTCTAAGATAATATCAATAATTTAAGAATTGATTTTGTTCAATGTGTTATAAATATTGCTACGTAGTTCTCAAGCCATTTTGTAATTTTTTGGCACTTATTTCTATTTTTCTCTGTATTTTTTTTTATTCCTCGTAATCACCATGTTGCTTTTTGTATTTTTTGTAAAACTTTTCCTGTTCCTGAAGGCTTTTTTTACTCTAATTTTTTTAAATTTGTATTTGAATTATTTTTTCTACCCTTTAATAGATTTCCTCTACAGCAATGTTTGATTTCTCTTTTTTTCTTATTTCTTCTGATTTCTTATCTCTTGGTGTAAAATTTTACTAAGAGATGAGTGAGAAAATTATTCAAATCCTCTAATTTCCTTTCTTTCATGCTTGTTATTATATACTATTGAATCTATTTTCTCTATTAACATTTTTTTCTTTATCCTATTCTTCTTTTTATTTGTTTGTAATTTGTGTTCTTATTATATTTCCTAAATCCTGATTATTTTTATTTTACTTAATCGTAATTGTCTTCTCAGTTTTTAAGGTTTCTTTAACTGGTCTTTACAATTTATTTCTCCTTTTCTGTTGTTTCCAGAAGTTTGTACTTGTATATTTGACATGTCTCTTGTTGTTAACTCAACCACTAAGACGAATAAAATTATTATTATTATTATTATTATTATTATTATTATTAAGTATTTATAGCGTTTTCTTTCTTTCGAGACTTTTCTGTATCAAATGCTGTAAACTCAATTTTTAATTTTTATCTTGTTGTTCTGGTAATTTTGACACTTTGCTGCTGTTTCCAAAAGTATTTATAGCTTTTGTTTTTCTTTTTAGACTTAAGACTGATCTTTTTCTGCATCAAGTGCTGTAAATTGAAACATGGTATTTTTTAATTTTTTTGGTAATGTGGTTCTTTTCCTTCTGTTTCCAAAAATATTTATAACTTTTGTGTTCTTATCAGACTTATGAGTAAACTGGTCTCTACATTTTTTCTCTTTTTTTTGTATCAAATGCTGTAAATTCAATGTTTTACCTTCTCTTCTGGTAATTTGGACACTTTTCTCCTGTTTCCAAATGTATTTATATCTTTTACTCTTTTTCCAAACTTAAGGCTTTCACAAATTGCCTTATTTCAATTTATGAGAATATTGTTTGAAATAATTGTTAGTTAGTTAGCAGAAAGCTTGACCGTTTTAATAGCATTGATTTGAGAAATTTTGGACATTTTGGTTTTGCAGAATATCTTTAAATGCAAAATGTAAATAAAGTCAAAAGCTTTCGTAGTTATATAAAATATTGTCGAAGTTGGTAATTGCGCGACTACTTTCTGAAGTCCAATGCGGTTTAGTGTTGTTATTTTTTAAGTGGTCGTAAATTAGAGGCATAAACGTCGTATCTACAGGCTGGAACGGTTTTAGGTCATGTATGCCCGGTGAGTTAATAATAACAAAGCGACCGAGGCAGTGCGTACGTAACGTAACGAAACAAAAAAAAAATATATGTATATATGTATATAACAAAGTGTCGAAAGTGCCGGAAAGGGGAGGAAAATTAATCCATCGCGGCGCGGCGTCGATGTTACGTCAATTTCCCAGTAGCCCGCTTCGCTGCGGGGGAGGGTATTTTGAATGGGTAATGAAAAGCGAAACATAACAATATGTTCGGGGCATCAAACACATATTTTTCTGGCTTTTCTTCCCTTTACTACATAATAAGGCCCTTTTCAGTGAGCTAGATGGGTCGTACAGATCGTGTCTCGATCGGAGCCCTCGGTATATACAGCCGTGCCGGGCTCACAGAGAAAACAGACCATGCTGGGACTAAATTGATCAATTCAATAACCGCAATGTGCCACTAAAGTTTCAGCCTCCGCCGTTATGTTTATAAGGCGCTCCGACCATTGCATCTGTTATCCCTCGAAATATTATTATTGGATTAGCCTTTTCCCGCGGCTTCCCGAGCGTAAATGTTGATTTACGAAATTTATTATGCCAAACAAATTTATCTACTACTCCAAATGTAATTACTGATTTAGATTAAATGGTACTTTCTAAGGTGTTCTAATATAAGGAATGCGGGATTTGAAAATTTTGATGGAATGCTATATATAACTTTCAAACTACCAAAGTCCTTCCCATAAAATCGAACATGTTTGTTCTGAGTGATTTAAATGATTTAAATAATAAGTCATAGCGTACTGATATCATCGGTCCTACATGTGGTCTTTTTCTACGAAAACTAGATGCAATTTGATAGTTCTGGAGTAATTTATTTCTTCGAGCAGAAGCCAATGTTCAGTTATGAAAATAACATCTATTTTGTTCGGTTGTAGGTCGAAAAAAATTCAAATTCTGGTACTTCGTATCTTATCGATTGCACATTTATGTGAAATAAAGTAACCTCATTTCTTGATTTTTCGTGTTTAGGTTTCGACGGGTGGGCTGCTGGCTTTCGAAAAAAAAAGTGAAGACGCCTGATAGATTCTATCCATCCTAATCTCCAATATATAAAATAATCATCTTGAATATAGTAGATACTTGTTGAGCTACACTCTTGATAAAACCAGATGTAATTTTGGCGAAGAAAAACATTTGTTATGTTCCACTTTCTTACTTTTATTTTTAGTTTCCTGACACTTGTTTGAACCATACCCGATCATTTTCTTCGACAAAATCATCTTGAAAGTAAAATTTATTTTTTGACATTCAGAAAGCATTTGGTTGAGTTTGGTATATTGATACCCTCTTCAAGTCTTTCCTTCATAGAGAAATTCCTCTTTAATAGAATCTATCAAGTTAGAGTTAGATAAACCCGTTTCTATTAAATTAATACAGTTAAGCTAAAGTTATGGCTTTATTTCTTTTTACAACATTGAAGAATATTTATTTAGAATAACAGTTTTATTTTTAAATCAAAATATTATCAACTTATAATGTCCAGAGCAAAATAACACCTAAGAGTTCTTACATTTAAGATTACAATAGATTTCGAATTATTAGCATAAAATAGATTTCTATGTGCAAAATTTTGAGAAGTATAAATCGACAGAACAAAAATATGTTTTTGACGAGCATAGGCTAAAAAACCTCCTTGTTCTTGAATGTCGGAATTGAGATTGATGGAAATACAAAACCTATGTTAAAAAACAAGATCTATTGATTGAATAATTAATTATACAGTTATTATTTAAGCAAATACTTATCGAAAAATTGGACCTCGAAACCTTCATATCAATCATTTTTTACAAACCTTATCACAAGAAGGAAATTGCATGTCTTATTTGATATTAAGAACAGCATAGTTGAGGTATTGAATATAACAACATCGTTTCTAGCAGACATATATTTTTGGTAAGAGTAATGGACGTAGAAATAAATATATATTTATCATAGATAACGGAGGTATTATTATCATGTATTTAGACTTTCTGTAAGTTATAAGCCAAATATCTACAAACGTATACTCGTAGGTAGCATGTGGGCATTGCTTTAGCAAAATTATAAAACTATAGTTTAAGTTAACTTAAGGAGTAGGTCTCGAGAGGTGGCACAAAGGACGAACGAATGGTCTATCTGGTCGCCCTCCAAAAACTATTATCATCATCATCATATGAAGAGCTTTCATATACTTCTAGAACATAAAGGACAAAAGTGTTTGTAACATGTTCAAATTTTCAGACAAGAAATACAAAGCTTTCATATACTTTTAAAATATGAAACATTGGTGTTTGTAACATGTTCAGACCTTCTAAGAAGTTGTTCATATATAGTTTTGTTTTTTAGAAAACTAGAGCTCCTTGTTTTAGAATTTAATAATACTTTTCGAATTGTTGTAGGCACAATGAAGCACTCAATAATTGGTTTCAGTTGTCAGGTTTCAAGTGTAGTAAAATATTTCGATATGATAGGCTGAAATAAGACGAAGGAGAAATTAATAATTTGCATTAGTGCAGTGCGTTCTGGTGACTTGGTCTATCAGAGCCCTCTGTCTATATCGGTGCGTGGTCGATAGGCCCTGCATGTGGAATAAACAGTTAAAAAGGTTGAAGGTTAAATAAAACACTGCATTGTTTATTAAATACAAACTTGTTATTTAAAAAAACCTTAAAAAATTACAAACACATTAGGTAAGCTGCTACACTACCTAATACTGCCAACATAAGCCCTACGAATCTAAATAATCTACTGATATATTTCAACTACCACACTATATCCGTACATTATGAATGCCTAACCCTACTTTTTGTTAATACATCAGCAGGTATCTCTGCTGTCGGTAGTTATTCAATCTTGATCAGATTATCAGCCACTTCTTGTCGAACAAAGTGATGTCTTACACCAATGTGTTCTGACCTTTTATGAAGCACGGGGTTCTCAGTAAGCTTATGCACATTTTAATTGGCATTATACAGTTTTATACTGTCTAAATGTCCTGTTAATCTACTCATAAGATTCTGATAGTACATAGCTTTCTTCACTACCTCGGATATGGCCATATATTCCACCTCCATGCTCGATACAGTCTTCTGCTTTCTGCCATGGAATAACGGCACCCTAAAACCCAAAACAGAAAAGAGGAAATTATTTTCTATCTGAAATATGGCTGCTACAAATCTTTCTAACTTACTGCAATCTTTCTTAAATTCTAGGCTGTAATGTTTAGTACCCTACAGATATCTTAGTACTCTTTTAGCACACGCCCAGTGGATTTCATTGTGAAAATTATGGAACTAACTCAGATAGCTTACAGTAAACATTATGTAGGTCTTATAAGAACTTGTAAGTAAGGTACATTAAGCCTGCGATTAACTCTTGATACTGATCATTTACTTTAACATCACTAGAACTTATATCAAAATCAAGTTTGAACTCTATAGGAGTTTTAATGTGTCTGCATTCTTGCATATTACATCTCTTAAATAACTGCTTAATGTATTCTTCTTGATTTAATTTTGTACCATTATCATCTTTACAAACTCTCACTCCTAAACATCGTTTAATTTGCCCTAAATCTTTTATTTTAAATGATAATTTCAATTTGGTTATTAAGAAACTTGACTCCGATTCATCATTAGAAAAAATGAAAAAATCATTTACACAGAACGCGACAATTCTCAAGAAAGAATTTTCACTTTTTATATAAGCACAAGGCGCATGTTCAGATTTCTTATAATTTAAATTAACAAGCACATCATTTAACTTTTGTTTGCAATCTTTTGATGGCTGATTTAAGTCATATATGGCTTTCTTCAGTTTGAGTACCTTCTCGTTATTATTTGACATATTATACCCTTGAAGGATGCTTATCCAAACATTTTCCTTCAGTGCACCATTTAAAAACGCTGTGATTATATCTAGGTGATACATACTTAAATAAATTTAATTGAACTGATAAAGCTATTAGTTATCTAAAGGTTCAGTGACTCAACCTTTAGATAACTAATAGCTTCGGTCAAAAAGCTTCTTGAAAATCAACACACGGCCTTTGGATGAAACTCTTCGCAACTAATCTTACGCACATTCACAACACTATCATATTTTCTTTTAAATATCTGCATATAATGTACAATGTTGTCATCTTTAGGCGCATCGACCAACTCAAACGCTTCGTTCTCCCGAATGACTGGAGTTTTTCTGCAATGGGCTTCTGCCGCTCTTATTTCTCTGGTTGTGCCAACGCCTCGTTCACACTCATAGAATCGTTTCCTGTAAGATAATTTGTACATTATGCAATACATAACCTAATAATTCTTTTAGTTTAGGTTACCTATCGGATTATCTAATTGGAGCATCAAGTTCCTCAAGTTAAGCTGCTAACTCCATCACTTTGGAACTCATCGTTGTCATTGAAACTGTGACTTGGGCTCTCATTTGGTTATTCTTCTGGTTTTCCCCTACTAAATCTGGTATCTCGTTAACTTTACCTTCTTCAACTATAAAAATATATAATAACTTCTGCTATAAAAAAATTTCTTCTGTATCCTGTATCCTTATAACATTCTTGTTTGTCATAACCTTGTTTCCTTTTGTATCCTAGATACAGTTCCATTTTATATTGTAATTGTAACCGACAAAAAACATCTTCTCTGATTTCTTGTCCTGTTTGTCGCAGGTCTTCAATATTTGGTTTATTACCTTTCCATATTTCATAAAGTGTTGTTGATGACCGATTCTTCAGATATACTACAGTGTTGACTACTTCTTCCCAGAATCTATTTCTCATATTTGCGTCAAATAGTAAACATCTCACTTTTTCAACAATGTTTCGATTAATTATCTCGAACCTCTCGTTCTGTTTAGGAGTACATGGATTTATTCTTTGATGAATGATACAACATCTATTCAAACTAATTACCTCACCTTCATTGTCAGTTCGTGAGATTTTTTTGTATTGTTGATTTTCGACCATACTTTTGAACCACTTTAAACTCTGAAAAGCTTCATCTTTAGTCTTTATAATATATACACATATAACATACAGCTCCAATCATCTTCAAATAAGACAAAATATTCACCAATAGATTGGACCGCCATTGAACCAAAGGATCTATCGCTCTAGCTCCAATATTTGTAAATGATTTTTTTGCTCATTTCCTTTCACAACATACCACACATGGATGTGTTGGTTTAATCTGGCCGCATTCAAACCTTTCAACTGTACCACTTTCTATTTTATTGACACCACTGAAGTTTAAATGATCTAGCCTGAGATGAACAACTTGCCTTGAAGTTTCAGTCTTAGATATAAGTTCGGATTTCTAGCTAAGTAAATTTATCAAGTCATGTGAAACATTCATTTCTTGTCATCAGGAGATTACTGAGAAGTCTTAAATGATAAGGTGAAAAGGAATAAAACCTATAAGTTGTTAAATAGGCAAGTAAATTATTAATATTTTATAGTTTTTTTTGCCATTAGATAAAAAAGTTTCTGTAGATATCAGAAAGATACTAGAGTTGATTTTGAAAAACCTGCAAAGGTATACCATGCAAGATGTGGCCCCATCTTGTTGAGATACACATATGACATTATCGTCTCAAAGGCATATCTAAACAAAGTAGTGATGGATTACAACAGACTATATCTGATAAATTTTGTGTACTATAATAAATCTAAGCATTAAATTGTATTAAAAAATAATCTTTTAGTGAAAAAGGTTGCACTAGTGCATTTAATTTAATCTCGATAATTTTTCTTGGACATTAGGTATACTGAATAGGTTCCTATCTAAAAAAGCATCAGAATCACGTTTTGTGTATTTCCTCTTCAAAAAACTCAAATAACATATGAAGAAATCCAAAGGAAATCAGATTCCTTTTATTTTATTTTGTTTTATGTTTCACATTATATATATTACCCTTCTTAGGATTTTATATAATAAGCAAATCTTTTTGATTTCAAACCCCGAAATATACTGTAGTTATTTTAAATACTTTTAGAATTAGTGGAACACAATGAAATAAGAAAAATAAGGGATAAACTTTGTTGATATTAAAAATGATATGCTGATGGAAAGGCATCTAACAAAAAAATTAAGAAGACTTATATTTTGTTGGTTGAACAGCATACATTTTGTCTATAGGTGTTTTGCGGGTAGACACTTTTTCTTCTTATTATGCCATCTCTATCGAAGGTTGGCGACCATTTTTTGATATACTTCTCTACTTCGTACTCTAATATATGAATTTATGCAGCGGTTTTGGGTATTTCAAACTATTCGCTGGGATTTTTCGCCCTATGCTTCTTCTACCTTCAATCTTGACACTAATTAAGGTAAAATAATTTATACTCTTGAAATTTTATTATAAATTTAATTCTCATTGCACAGAAGAGTTGCTTTTCTGGAAAAATACAATCTGGTCCTTTCAAAATTCTAAAAGTCAATATCTATAAATATATCCAACTATGGGTTAGGTATCACTATTGACAACTAACTTTGTAACAGTTACCATTTTTCAGAGTAGGTTTTCTAAAAAGCAAATTAGAAGATTTTATCATATGAGGTTCTCCAGAATGTCAGTGTCATCTTCAAAATATTAAATTAATCAAATTTTAAAAATACTTTTATTAGAACTAAATATCGTTCAATATTAAAAATATTTGGTAACTTTATTCTGAAATAAATTCCTCTCGCACATCATAGCTAAGTTGATTCTTTAAATTTTACGTGCCAACTTCTGCTAAATTTCTTCAATGAGGAGGTGTTAAATGAGGTTAGGTCTTCTGATTATGCTGACCAAATTCCTTTTTTGCAACTTGTAAAAATATCAAGAAGTTCCAGTTTTTTGGTGTTCTATTGTCAGATGCAGCTACAGAATTGTCATCTCCACAGCATATCCGGAAATTTTTCTTATTGGCATGATAGGTAATTAAATTTTAAATAAATTAGGTTTATTTCACTGAGTTAACTATTATTCCACAATGTTTCACCAAGAGATAAATGAGAAAATCATTCATTAATTATTGGTATATATCTATTGCAATCAATCTTAATATATGACAAACTTTTACTGCAAGAAGTTGCAATAGTGAATTTATTTGCCTTTGATAGCATATACCTTTTATCAATCCATATGCAAAAGAAGCTTCAGAATCTTTAGAAATATAAATTATTAATTGTTATATTTGTAAACTTCATCCTAAGAGAGTGTAAATATGAAGAAGTCTCACCGAGTTAACATAGATATTGTGATCCTGTTGGTCAAATTTCTCTATTTAAAAATTTAAATAACACCAAGAAATTACTTTTTGGTGTCCTACTATAGGGTCAGTTACTATATTCTCATCTTAATAGCAGGTCTTAAAGAAGTAGTGAGTGTAAATTTTGCTTATAAACACTTTTATTGTAATAAGACTTAGCTTAGTCTATTAATAAACTTTTATTGGAAATAGTTGCACTATGAATACAACTTTTAAGATCTTCCAGCAGCCTTCCTTGAACAACAGATACCTTGTATGAATGCATGAGTAAAAGAAGCTTCATATTCATTAAAACGTTTCATCGTTAATCTTCTATTTAAAGTCTCTCTAAAATAGCTATAACAGAAAAATTCAATAAGGTTAGGACTTGTTAGCTCGCTGCTATTCACAATTGGAACAATCATTAAGAAATTCCAATTTTAAATAACAGTTTTAGAATGGTACAACTTGATCATGTCTTAAGAAAGTAGTGAGAAGTAACAGCAGACCATATTTGTAAAACGTTGTTTGTTATCATTTTTGTTACAATAAGGTACTTGCATTGAAAAAAAATGAAATAGTGCATTAGCTCATTGTGTTCTTTGTCAAATTTTCTTGAACAGGCACATGTATAGATGCATATATAAAAGAAGCTTCAGAATCTTTAGAAAGGTGAATTATTAATCTTATATAAGGAGTCTAATGCATTTAGCTCTTATGATCTTGTTAATCAAATTTATTCTATCTATTTACAATAGAAAAAAAATACGAAATATTAAAATTTATGGCTTCCAATTTTGTGGGGTATGACTACAGTAATATCATCTTATCAGCATATCTTAAAATATATCAATATGCATTACTTCATATGTCATCATATATGTTTTCCTATAGTACAGACCATCTGAAACAAACAAAGAAAGAAACGGTAAAAAATTGCATGAACTTCGGAAAAAAATACATTAATACCAAATTGTAGTTCCTCAAGAAACTTCAAAGCTCTGAACCGTATGACGAGTATTATTGGGAATAAAACTGTCAAAATGCTATGGTTTTATACCTATTAAAGGTATCCTACAACAAATTGTGACAAAAATTATATAACTTTCCATAAATTGTAGTCTAATATTGCCACATTTTAAGAAATGCAGCCGTTTGTGTTATTAAACAGTCAAACAACTGTACTGTAAATTTGGTGTCCCTCAGGGTTCGACTTTGCCACCACTATTATTTTAAATTCAATGCTTTCCTTGTATATTAAATAACAACAAAGTGGTTAAATCGGTTAAAGTTGAGGGGCTGTATCTAGATAATAATGCTTCAATACTATGATTGATTTCATTTCTCTGAATGTTCATTATTTATTTTTCCACATAATTATACTCCATAGGGACAAATCTTTTAAGCATGTTAAATACTTGGCTTTGGAAATCACTACCTTAACATTGAAATTGAAACAAAAAACTAAATAATTAAATTAATCACTTCGTAAGTTTTACTTTGCGTCCCGACGTTCCCTCTTCAATTGTTAATTTCCGTAATGTTTGAAGTGTGAGCGGAACGGGCCTGGAAATGCCGGTCCATAATTTTAGTTTGCCGGGCAGTTAAAGTGCACGACCGCTGTAGGAAACAGAAGCTTATTAACAACAAAGCTTTATACGGCGATAAAAAGTGGCATAACAGGGCGCCCGATTTAAATTTTTGATAATCCCACACAGGGCCCCGTCGCGCTATTAATTAAAGCCCAATTTCCGTCCAGTTTCCCATTCATGCACTAATAACACTAACTCAGTCCAATAACATTCCGCGTCCGCCATTAGGGCACACATTTCGACTCGAAACCATCGATACAAATGCAAATGTCCCATGCATATTAGACTTACCACGATCAAGCCATCATAACACCATTCAGGTCTACACGCCGTTATCGTACATTCTGATGGATTCATCACTTCTTATTCCATCGTTTTATTTATGTGTGTAAATGAGCTTGTTCCTTTAAAGGATCGTCCCAGTCACACTAAAGGGCCATTACTTGGCGAATGATAGCGGTCACCCATCCAATTGCTGACTCGTTTTCCTGTCATCGAGACTTTACTATACGATCAATTAATTTTTCACTTAATCTCTGGAGTAATATTTTATATTAATATGATGATTACTAAATGTTTTTAATTAATCATCACTAAAGTCTTTGTCATTATCGTCTGAATACCAAGTACATTAAGTTCTGGTGTAATTTAGTAATGTTTGTTCTAGTTAAAAACCTATCGAAAGTTAATTCTGGTGAGTAACCTCTTCATTGACTTTCAGAAGATCGTTGTAGTCATATTAGTATACTCTGGAGGAATTATTCCAGAAATATGTCTTTGATCACCCAAACAGATTTTGAAGCCTTAGAATATCTAAATGAACGTGAATTTTTACTTTTGCTATTACCAGTGGCCTTATTTTGTATGTGCTACTAGAATTAGTGCATGCCAAAAAAGTTGTTTTTCTTGCAACTTGACCATAGTAAATTTTCTGCATCTTCCCCATAGTAAATTTTTCATGTGATGCAACTTAGGATTTTGCAGGTAATAATTTCTGTAGGTGTCTCTTAACATTAGATGACGGAAATTCATCCAATGTGAATTTTTGCATTTAGGCAATATTCGAGCCATTTTGGCTCATTTATTCCCAATCATTTGCTCCGTATATTTCTCCTCATTTAAATATATTAATTTGGGATATACTTAGTGGAGGTTATTTCTTTTTACGGATTATCAATTGATTAATTATTTTTTTTGATATTTATATTATCGTCATCCTAATGTAGTGATCAACTATAGATACGACTCTGAACTCCAAATGTGATAATTAACTGTAAATATTGCCCATTTAACAGTAGCCAATATCGAGAACGCCAGATAATCCAATCTAATGGGAAAACTATTCGGGCCATTAAAAAAATAACCAGCGGCCGTTAATATTCGGCCACACAGCCACGGGAAGATAATTAGCACGGCCGGCCAATAAATAGGTAGATTATCATCTAATTTCGCCGTAACCAATCCCGAGACGGGCCGAAAATTACGACTCTGGCAACGGATTGCTCGGCGAGTCGGTGGAGAGAATTTACATAGAGGCAGAAAAAATGTGTCACATTAACATACCGGTTCTCAGACGTTTCGAATTACAGCTTATTCGAATGCAGTATCCTTGTTACTATCCGAGGCGTGTAATAATTTACTTGGTGAATATATTGTTGGCGGACGGATGAGGAGATACGCTAAAAACTCGTATATCAGGGACTGATTGCCGGCCATGCAAATGAATTTCGGATGAAATTTGAATATAAAACAATACGAGAAAACGCAGTCGCCTTCTCGGTCCGATACCATCGGGCCAATAAAATAGATAACGTGGTTTAGAACGTTTCAACAGCTTTTAGAATCCAACACCATTTTGATAGTTGGGTAGTACTGTTAGTATCAAAAAAAATTGCGCGTAAATTTAAAGGTGGCCAAACGCCAAAAAAGATAACACATTTTTGAACGTGTAAATAGCTTTTAGAATTTGACTAAGATTGCGTTTTATGTAATTTGCTGCCAAAATGACATAATAGACCTTTTCTAAAACTTCATTTTGATCCTTTTGTATGCCACAAAAGGATGAAGCATATTTGCTTACGAATAATTAAAAGAAACTCTGATATTGGCAAAAGTGTGTCATCTATCTACGGAAGATTCGGGGCTTGAGTAAAAAACCATTGGTAAACAGTGAACTCCGCCCATGACTCATGTGTCCTAAATTATTATTTTTTTGTAATTTTGTAAGAAGGAGAAGCAGACACAATAAATAATAAACAATAACAGAACTCTTGCTGTAGATAAGGGAGTAATAATATTTTAATATTTTGTGTGTGATATTAACAAAGTAAGTTTTATTTATGATTTGATAAAGTTCCTGATTCAAGATGTATCACAAAGTTGCTTCAAGCATCCAACATATTGTGTGAGTGTATTCATTCGAAGGAGTGAAAAGCAATTGTCTATCAATAACTTCAAATATTTTTTTATTATTAAGTGATATGGAGTTTCAACAAGTAACAGCCTCATCATTCCAACTTCAACTAAGATAAAGTTTTTTTAAATATTTTACTCTAATGTTTTTAGAATTTTCCAGTAATTTATCTACTATCTTTTAGAGAATTTCTGCAAATTCTTTCTTTACTCCTGTAGGATTGTTCTTACTTTATTTTGGTCAGTAATTTGCCTTTTAATTTGCGACAATCATCTTTGAGAGATTGCATCAATTTCTCTTACAAATTCTTAAAATGTTTCAGGTATTCCTATTCAATATTTGGCAGTAATTTCATTTTAAAATTACAAGAGTGTACTTCGAGGTTCTACATTTTTTTTATTATTTCTTCTAGATTTCAAGAAATTGCTAAAAATTTTTAACATTTCATGTTATATTTTATAAAACAACTTTGTTTAAATTTTTTTTTTAACTTGACAAAGCTTTGAAGGTTTACGATTTTTTTAAAGTCTCCTTATATTCTTGGGTTTCTCGGTCAAGAATTCAAAAATGCTTTATTTTATTTAGTCCAATTTACTGAATTAGTTGCATCACCAGAAAATTCAGTATATAGTAATTTAAATATCCAAAACTAATTCGACCTTAAAATTGCACAAAATTTCTTCCAACATTTTTTTTTCAAAATATTAGAATTTTCCAGTAACTCCTTTATTGTTCGAAAATTATGGAGTAATTTCTGTTTCAAATTGCTAGAATATGTGTTTCAAGATTTTCTCCAGATTTTATTCTTGACATTTCTAGGTGCAGTATATTTTTATAACTTTTCTTCTACTGCTGTAAAATTCTCTAAAAATTTTTCTTCAATTTCTGAAATTTTCTTTGTCGGATTTAGATTTTTTTAATTTCTAGATATTTTGAATTTTCTAGCCTTTCTTCTTCAACAATTTTGGTTTTATTTTTCTAGAATTATTTATATTTTTAATCTCCGAGGGTTTTTGAAATATCCAATCTTTTTTCAATTTTCTATAAAGAATCCAAGAAAATCCTAGTCTTTCAATTTTGTATATAATTAAAATTATTTCTAAGAATTTCTTTTTCAGATTGCGAAAATTTGTCTATGATTTTCCAATAATTTCATTTAAAATTTTCTTGTTTATCTTTAAAGGATTTAACAGTGGTTTACCTTATTTTATAGGATTCTTTAAGAAATATTATTGAATTCACATTTTTTCAGCAACTCCATTTCAACAACTTTGGTTTTCAATTATTCAGATTTTATTATATTTGGGAATAGTTTCTTCCAGAAGTTTTATTTTTTTTAAATTTCCTTGAAGCATATTTTATTAAATAGATATTTTGTGATACATTATTATTATTTATATAAATGATTAAACAAGGTATTTACAATCATTTATATGCATATTTTTTTATATATTCTTTAATTTTCTATTTTCTTTTACTACTTATTACAGTTTTCTTTAATTTTTCGTAAAATTTATTGGAACTTGTCTTCGAAATTTCAAAATTCTAGATATTTGCAGTAATTTCTTTTTTCGAGTGTTATGGAGCAATTTCTTTTTTTAAATTGCGAGAATATTTATGTTTCATTTTACATTTTCTCCAGATTTTATACTCGACATTTCTAGGTTCAATATTTTTTTTATATTTTCGAATAACTTTTCTTCTATAGTTCTAAAATTTTCTAGAAAATTTTCTTAAAATTTTGAAGGTTTCCTTTGTGGGTTTAAGATTTTTTTTTTGAAATTTTCAGAATTTGTTAGCAATTCTTCCTTAACAAATTTTGTTTTTTTTTTTTCTCTAAAATTATTTGTAATTTAAATCATCAAGGGTTTTTGAATTATCCAGCATTAATAATAATTAATAATTTGTACAATCTTTTTAAAGAATCCAAAAAAAAAATGTTTTTCTTTAATTTTATAGAATTTTTCAGCAATCTCTGTTATTAGATAATTATAAAATTAAGATTATTTCTAGGAATATCTCTTTTAGATTGTAAGAATATTCTCTAAGGATCTACAGTTTTCTGATAATTTCTCTCAATATTTTTAAGAGAATTTTCCAAAATATTATTTTTTTTTCTTGAAAGAATTTAACAGTATTTGTATCTTATTTTATGGGATTTTTCAAGCAATTTTACTGAATCCACATATTTTTATCAATTTCATTTTAAAATCTTTGGTTTCCTTTTTACTACAATTGTTTACAATTATTGGTTTTTTAACTTTAAATAAAATAAAATAAACTTTGTTTATATCACACACTTTATTATTTCAGTAAATATAAAATATGTATCACAAAGTGAAAGCCTCTACAATCAAATATTTATTTGTTTATTATAATAATATATAGTTATTATAATTTTCTGAAAAAATACAAAGTTTTGTAGGAAAATTTCTATTTTTTTTAGTAAATTCTCTTTTTATTTTCCAAAATTTAATGAGGTATTCGGTATTATTTATCTTAATCAAAATTCCAATAAAAAAATTAATATTATACATAAGTAACAATTTTCTACAGAAATTTTTATCGCATTTCGAAAAACTTCACAAAATATGAATTCTTTCATTCTTACCCTCTATTTTTCTAGTGACAGTTGTAGAAAAATTTCTAAAATGTGCTTCCCTGAATTTCTATTATATATCAGTGTTTTTATTATTTTATTTTACAATTGCTTATTTTTAAAGAATTCTTCACAACTGTTTGGTAATTGTAAAAACTATCTATAAGAAATTTTCAATTTCTGTTATATTCTTCAAAAATTTTAAATTTCTCTAGTCTAGCCTAAATTTATAAATAAATTAAGGGTCTAAAATTTTCCAACAATTTCATTTCTGTATTTTAGAGGTTTTTTCAAAACCCCTTGCTTTATCTTTCAAGTATTTTACAGCATTTCTTATTTCAAAGGAATCTATGAGTAATTTTCTTTCCCTATTGAAACAATTATCTTTGAAGCCTCAACTAATTTGAAACAAATTGTCTTCTCGATTTTTCTAGCAATTTCAATATAATTCTTAGAATTTTTAAGATTTGTCCAAAATTTTGCAAATTTTTCTCATTTAAATTGCGAAAATATTATTATTAAACCGACGTACATTTTTACAAACGACGAATACTTTGAGGTTTTAAAGAAAGGGAAAAATACAGCGACAGAACATGACCATATTCACAGACACATCCTCAAATCCCTTCCATTCCATATACACGACCATATCCTAAGTAACATTAACTTCCAATACAAAAAAAACAATATTTCCCCAGAAGTGTGGAAAATAGGAAATGATATATGTATCCCCAAACGCAACCAACCCTCTTCCGTACTAACCAGCTATCGCCCCATTACACTCCTCCCTGTTATTGGAAAATTGTATGAATCCCTTCTTAAAAACAAAATTCTTTCTTTAATTTCTAACCACATCCCCAAATACCAATTTGGTTTCCTTCCCTCCCTCTAACCTTGAAGGCAAAGCCTCTGCAGCTTTATTTCTGGATGTCTAGAAAGCCATCGACTCTGTATGGCATCAAGGCTTATTGTACAAATGTCACCTCCTAAATCTCCCTCCTCAAATCATTTATATAATCAAACAATTCCTCTGTAATAGATCCCTAAAAGTTAAAATCCATAACTCTTTCTCTTCTTCTTTTACCCCCTGAACAAGGACTTCCCCAAGGCTCTCCCCTTTCTCCTCTATTATACAATATTTTTAGCTTCGACATCTATAATCCTGATCCTCTCTACTTCAATCCATCTAAATATCTCAATTTGCAGACGATTCTGCCCTAATTTCCCGTGATCCCACGTTACCAAAAGCCCTTTAATTCCTCCAAGAGCTTATTGACTCCCTTCAGCATTGGTTTGCAAAATGGCGCATTAAAATTAATTCCATACTACCGCACCAATAATTCCCCTTACAATGTCTCAATTTCCCAAACTATTATCCCCCCCTCAGCTTCCGTAAGGTGCCTTGGCATAACCATAGATCCAAAAATCAATTTTAAAAAACACATTGCTACAATGAAAAACAAAATTACCACCAGGGCAAAACATTAAAAAAAAAAATAATGGTATTACTACAAAAGCTGCAGTACTAATACATATATAAAATGATTTGCCGCCTATTACTGGACTATGGTTGTGTCCTCTATCCAAATCCCACCAATCCAACCTCCCGTAATATTCAAGTTCGCGAGCGAGCATCCCTTCGTACAAAATTTCGTCATCCTCTCAATCTTTTATATAATCCTTCTAATCAGCTCCTTTATGATACCTTAGTTATTCCCATCCAAGAACGTCTTCGATTCCTATCAGAAAAATTCTCCAAAAATCCTTTCAACTTCCACATACTATACTGTATTCTTAGAAACCCAAATCTAACCCCTAAATTTAAAAACCCACATTCTACCATTTTTGATTTCATTTCATCATTTCATGCATCTACTCATTAAAGACTGACGCCATATGACTGGACAAATCAAGGCAGAAAGACCTCTGGTCTAGCCATTATATTATTGGGTTTCGCAATTTTCCAGTATTTTCTTCTCAAATTTTTTAGATTTGTAATTTCTTTGATTAAAACACTTCTTTCTTCAATATTTTCAAATATGTTCAAAATATTGAAGAATGGTTCTAAGTGTTTTAATCAAAGTTATTATTATCTTCAAGTAACTCAATCAACCAAATTGACATTTCTTGTTTAATTTTGTTAGAATTTTCTAAGCAATTTCTGTTTAAAATTTCAGAATTTTTCTCTGATTTTTGAAGCGTTTACTTTAAGGATTTAATAATTTTTCAGCAATTTCTCTTTCAATTTTCTATAATTTTTCAGTACTTGCTAGTTTATATTATCGGAACTTTTAATTAGAAGGTTAATTAACATACAAATGTTTCTTCTAAACTTTTAAATTTTCAAAATTTCTAAAATTCTTTAGGAGGTTTTTTTTTCACATTCAGATTGCGACAATATACTTCAAAGTTCTTGATTTTTCATCGTTATCTCTAGAAAAAAAAGCGAAAAACTACATGAAAGCACGAACGCTACGAACTACTAAGTCTGATAATTAAGGGGAAGATAAATGGAATAAGAGGCATTGGAAGGAAAAGAATGTCGTGGCTCCGGAATTAAGATGGGATGGGATTTGAAGATCTGATGAGAGCAAGAACAGATAGAAAATCAAATGCTGAAATTGTCGCCAACCTTCTCTGAGAGAGGCATATGAAGAAGAAGAATCTCTACATTTCTAGAAATTTCTCCTCCAGATTTTTAGAATTCTAATTAATTAGCATTTCTTTAAGGGTTTTAGAATTTTTCAGCATATTCTCTTTCAAAATTTTAAATTTTCTCTTTCCGATTGCAAGATTTTTTTTCCGGAATTCAAATATTTGATTTCAACTTATGCAAAATACTAAATAATTAATATTAGTACATAGCAGTTAAGTAATGCTTACTGGCACTAATAAATCGTGCCAATTTTCTTACCTACAGATTAATTTTCGAGAATTTGGAACAATTGCGAGAATTTTCTTTAAAGTCCAGCATCTGAAATTAATTTCTAGAGAAATGTTATGGTTAGAAATTTAGAGACTGTAGGAAATTGAGCAAATTCTTGTTTGTAGTCACTTTACTAAACCATAGTATTTTGTCAAACTCATTAAAATTAAATAGTAGTATTATTTTATAGTACTAGAAGTGTTTGGCTAATGACTACGTGGTCCTTCCGCCGTGTTAGTGTATTTTTGTGTTTGGTGTAAATGAGCTTATTGCTTTAAAAGGACCACCCTCTACTATTTCATATTATATAATGATTCAACAAATATTGAGGTGATATCTATTATCTGAAGTGATTACCGTAAATTGAATGGATAACGATTGAAAACTACTATCTATAGTACCTATTTTAATCATCTAATTCAGTATGAAACCTACACATAATATGAAAAGTTATTAAAGATTTATTTAAAAGATTTAAAGATAATCATCTTCATCAAAGGTATGATACTTGCAATAGAAGATTAACTTGTTGGATGCTTAAAGCAACAACTTTGTTATACACCTAAAATCAAGAACTTTATCAGATGATAAATACGACTGTACTTTGTTAATATCACACTCCAGATTTATTCAGCGACTCTAGTTTCAATCTTTAGAAGACTTATAGTTACTGTAAGTATGATAACGTCCTTGAAACTATAGTAGTTGAAAAAGTTTATTGCTCTTATAAATGCTTAAAATTCAACTGTACTTAACTTTAACTAACAGACGAATTTTAAAGTTCCTTTAAAACGAGCGCGTGATGCATAGTAGACTGGTTAATCAGATTCAATAAATAGAAACTGAAAAATTCTAGTAATTTCAAAATCTGGATAACTTTGGATCCCTTGAAGAATATTTTAGAATTTTAAGAGAGATGAAATAATGCTGAAAACCTGAAAAAAAATGTCTAATAAATTCTGGCAATTTTTAAATATCTTACATCCTTCGAAGCTAATTTTTGATAACTGGAAGCAAACTTTAGACAATTCTAGGAATCCGCAAAGGAATTTGTGGAAAATTCTAAACCCTTCGAAGAATACTTGAGAAATTACGATGAAATAGTGGTTGCTACAAAATTCTAGAAATCTGTTTTTTTAATCTAAAAAAGAAATTTCTGGAAAAATTCAGTACCATCGAAGCAAATTTAAGAAATAATTTTAGAAAGCTGATAAATTCTAGTTTTCTCAAAGAATATTTTAGATAACTATGTAAAGACATAAAAAATTCTTGCCTGAAAAATTTATGATATCTAGCAAATTTTGCATAATTCTAGAAATCTGAATAAGAATTTCTTGAAATTTCTAAACCTTTCAAAGAAAATTAGGGAAATTACAAAGGCAATTTCTGACGACTGTAAAAACAGTTTGCTGAAGAATTCGAGAAATCTGGAAACTTTTTTTGAATCTAATGAAGAATTTACTAGAAAAATATTCATATCGTCCAAGCAAATTTTATAAATAATTATAAGAAGCTGAGGAAATTTAAAAAAAAGCCATTCTGGTTCTCTCGAACATTTTAGAATTTAAAAAAATAATTTTCTATCTATCTGAAAATTAATATCTACAGCTGTATTTTTAATAGTAGCAATGTGAGAACATTGAATTATTGTTTCACCCATAGATTGCACTACACTGATGAGATTTAAAACACAGATCAAAATGGGTCAATAGTTCTTGTTGATAGGGAATTCAATGTTTTTATAATATTGTTTACGTTACCTATTCCAATAAAGAGAAACTTGGACTTCTTCATAATTCTGATCGGTTCAATAACATAAACTCGAGGAAACGACTAATCAATCTCTCGTAATCTCAGGCGAACTTTTTGTTTGTATCCTTTCCAACTGTTAAATTTATGTCGGCATAAAAAAAAAACTTCCGATGTTCGAGAAGTTCTGCGAGTGTTTTCGATTAAAAGAGCGAACGATATTAATTATTTAACGCGAGGGGAACAATTCGGGATGGGATTGCGCCAATAAATATCGGAACATGACGTTCACTGGCGGCAATATCTGTTAATTGCATGGAAACGCCCGGGAAAACGGGAATTTGGGAATTTGTATGTGTATGCCCCAGCTAGGTAAATGTGATGAGTCCTGCATAAAAAATGAGGCCGCCGGGGAGGAATCGATCGTTTGAAAGAGTTTAATATTCCTGTGGATGTTATATTACGTTTTATAAACAATATTTATGTTAACGTGAACTAACTCTTAACGTTAAATTTTTTACTAGTGGAAAATAGAATCTCTGAAAACGACGGTGGTGGCCGAACTTAGTCAGCAATTGGATGGGTGACCAGTACCATTCGCCATTGGAATATAATGGAACGACAAGGGCGATCCATTAAAGTAACAAGATAATTTACAGACACAAATAACACGGTAGAAGGACCACGTGGTCGGTAGCCACATACTACTACTACCACTATTAGAATTTCTGATTGTTAAAGAACATTTTCTTTTCATTCCAAGTCAAAATCTTATTTTCATTAACACTCATTAACATTGAGTCCACTCTTAGCCGCTAGCTGTCGACGGTAATTTCGGAAACAATAACGGCCCTCTTCTAATATTCACCAAGATCGCCTTTTCTGGGTTAAACGAAACAGCTGGGACAAAATAATTTTATTACAGAAATGTGTAAATGGCGACTGGGCCGGTATCGCTCCTCCTATCGGGTCTTTTTGAATATTTATGAGGGCACCGAAAAACGGCCCCCGCCTGATAATAAGCGAGGGATGGCCGATCGGGCGTAAATTCCGAATGGATTTGCTGGACGAAAATCGAAAATCGCCCTGAATTTTTTAAATTTCCTCACGGCGGCGCCCGCCTTGATGCCGCGCTGATTGTGCAATTGCCGGGAAGGTCCCAGAAACTGAATTATAAAACCGTTTACACGTCGGAGCCAGCTGAATTATGAAGGCACCGTACGTTTGACTTGATACTAAGATATTTTCTGCATTTTGGATGGGAAAGTAGGTTCCAAAAATTTAATTAACATCAAAAAAACTATCATGCTGTAGGAATACCGACTGAACCTTAAAAATCTAACTTAAACCACATAAACATATATAATAGCAAAAAATGGGGATGTGGCCCTATATTTTTCACGAAAACTATAAAGTTTACTCGAAATGGTCATTCTTAATAATTTGCAAAATTTTGGAAAGCCTCTCCAAATTATACTATTTTGAAACACTAGATTTAATTTCTAACAAGATCATTATCATTTTGGATTATTTACAATGACTTTTTATATAAATCTAATGTAACTTCTATAGTTTATTAGTAATAAGCAAAAAATATCAAAATTATTAATTTTTATTTTTTTCTCGGAAGCTAAGAACTTGAAAACTTGAAAAATATATTTCAATAACACTTGTTCAGTTAATCATTCCCTTTAACATTTGTTTATAAAGTTATGTAATATTTTTCATATTCTATATAGGAAAAGTTAGAATAAATACAACAAAAGTTCTAGAATCCTCAAAAATATATAAGAAATTTATTCTAGAACCACGAAAGAGGTATCTCGACGATTAGAATAGAAATTCCTGAAAATTCTAAAAAAAATATAAAATACAGCAACTGAAATAATTGCAATAAAATTTTCTACAGCTGTACTGAGTTTATCCCTTATCAAAATTTTGTAGGAATTTCTCTTCCAAATTGCAAACATTAGTATCAATTTTGTAATCAACAATGGTTTTTCCACATTTCGGTTTGTATGATTTTCTTCTCCAAATTGCAAGATTTTTACATATATTTTACTAGAAGTGTTCAGGAAGGTTTTTATTTTTAGAAGACTCAAATTTCCAAGACTTCCTATAATTTCTCTCCTAAATTTCTAAAAAGTTTTTCAGCATTCCAGAATATTTATCGTTGAAAATTTCCAGTATAATTATTTTCTAAATTTGATTGTAGAATTTTTAAGGAACTAATTTTCTAATTTCCAAAGTTTATCTTCAAGGATTTTAAAATGTATAAAGAATGTATGCTACAGGTGTGCCATATTGAATTATATAGGAATTTTTTCTCCAAATTTTTCACCTATTTTACTAGAGATTTTTAGTAAGTTTTTTGGTGATCATAATTTTCATGCCTTTATAGAATTTATTCCCTAAATTCCTAGAATATTTTTTAGGATTCTTAAACATTTATAAAATTTATTCTATAGATGTACTAACTTTGTCCTTCTTTACAATTAGTGTTTTTAGAAATTCAAACATTGTCATCAATAATTAAGAATAGTTCAAATTTTTTAAATCACAATAGCTATTCTTTATTTTTTTGAAGATTTCACTTAAAAATTCCAAGAAAATTTTCGAGTGTTGTGGAATTTTTAATCAATTAATTTTATAATTTTTAAAAATTATCTTCGAGGATTTTAGAATGTATAAAGAATTTATGCTACCGGTGTGCCATAATATTATCAATGTTTTCTAGGGATGCCTTCTCCAAATTGCAGGATGTATATATTTTACTAGTTTTCAGGAAGTGACAAACATTTGAGCGTATTCCAATTTATCTAAGAATATCTTGTTAGTGTTTTTGTAGTTTTAATGTAATGTATTATGTGTTCTTAGATAAATAAAGCTCTTTATTATTATTATTATTTCTTTCTAGAATTTCTCTCCCAAATTTCTAGAATATTTAAACATTAATGTATTTGTATTTAATGCTTTGTTTCTCTTACAAGAAATAAATTGATTACAAAACGAGAGATAAAAATATGTACTTATAATTTTGACGTAAAAGATGGAATTTGTTCCACAGATACTAACTTTACCCTTCGTTACAATCAATTTTTTTAGGAATTTCTCTTTAAAATTGCAAACATTGTCATCAATTTCATGAGAATGGATAATAAACTATAGTTTCTTTGGAAATTTTTCTTCTAAATTTTGTAAACTTTTCCCTGGTTTGTGGAATTTTCCAGCATTATAATTATCTATAATTTCGAAATTTGATCCTTTAGATTTCTGGAAAAATTTCTAGGGTGTAGAATTAATTTTCTTATTTTTAAAAATTTTCTTCAAGATTTTTAAGATTTGCAAGATTTTCCCATCTATTTTACCAGAAGCTTTTAGGAAGTATTTTTTTGGTTTTTTAAATTAGTTTTCTATGAATTTCTTCTCTCCAAATTACAACACCTATTTTACTAAAAGTTTTCTGGAAGGTATTTTTTTGATGACTAGAATTTCAAGTCTTTCTAGAATTTCTCTCCTAAATTTCTAGTATATTAATGGAATTTATTTTACAAATATACTAATCTTATCATTCTTTACAATTTAAGGTTTCTCTTCTAAATTTCAAACATTGTCATAAATTTCTTAATCGCATGGAAATAATCAGCAATAGTTATTCCAAATTTCCATAATCTTAATAGGTCTTCTTTATTTTTTATGATTTCTCTTCCAAATTTTTTTAACTTTTTTTCTGGTTTGTGGAATTAGTATTATTATTATTTCTTTATTTTCAGAAATTGCTCTCAAAATTCCTTGAAAATTTTCGAGGGTTATAGAAGTTTTTAAGAATATTTTTTTAAATTTCTTTGAGGGCTTTAGAATGTATAAAGAATTTATTCGACATGTCTTTAAAACTAATCAATATGACTAACTGTATAAAATGTAACCAGTTTATAGCACCCAATAAAATTAAACACTGTTTGAAATCTGGAGATGGTAAGTGGATTTGCTCTACCTGCCGTAATTTAATGAACAGTCCCTCGAATTCTAATCGAACTGAACAAGTACTTGATAGTACTTTAAAATCTGAAATTATTGAGGCAATTAATTATATTTTTAAGAGCTATTTTGATCCATTCTCTGCTGAAATTAAACAACAGATTGACACTTGTACGCAGGCAGTTTCATCTCTTACTAAGCAAGTGTCTGAATTAAAGGCAGAAAATGCACTTCTGAAAGCTGAAATGGCATCTCTTGCAAAATCGCAAATATCCACGGAAAATGTTATTCGGGAAATTGAAGACAGGGAAAATAGGTTAAATAATTGTATGGTTTACAATCTTCCCGAATCTCTCAACACTGATTCTTTGATTAGACGACAGGAGGATTTAGACCACTTAAAAAACAGTTTCACTGACTTAAGTACTGTTAATTTACTCTCTAAAATATCCTTATTTAGAGTAGGTAAAGTTGGATCACGACCTAGACCCCTTAAGCTTCGCTTTGATTGTAAATCCAACGCCAGTAATTTTTTAAAACTTTGCAAGAGTATGGACTTAGGCAATATCCGAGTGGGACCTGATCGTACTCCTCAGCAAATGGAATTACTTAATGCTGCACGAACTGAATTGAAACTAAGGCAGCAGGGCGGCGAAACAAATTTAACTATTAAATTCATTAAGGGGCATCCTCGTGTCATTACGAACTCCGCATGAAAATCGTTACTCTCTGGAAATATTTCAGTTTTTTATCAGAACGTTCGTGGATTAAATACTAAAATCGATACCTTCTACTCTAATGTTAGTGATTGTGATCATGATGTGCTTCTTACTGAAACCTGGCTAACATCTCCTGTGAGCAGCAGTGAATTATTTAGTGATTCTTATTTAGTTTTTAGGTCAGATCGTGATAATGAATCAACTGGTAGATCGAAGGGTGGTGGAGTGTTGATAGCAGTCCGTAATTTTTTTAAAGCTGATATAATTTCCACGGATTTTATTAAATTACACGTGCCAATAATAGACATTATTGTATGTAAATTGAAACTGAAATCTAGCTCATTATTTATTATTCTAGTATACATTTCACCAGACACTTCTACTGACGATGTTAAATTATTTTTTAATTTGTTATCTCAACTAAATTTTGATAATGATAACATTATTTTGCTGGCGACTTTAACTGTCCATCAATTTCAAATTCTCTAGATAATTTTGTTACTAAAGCAACTTTTATTTCTAATTTTTGTACTTTTCTAGGCCTTCGACAATATAACACAATTAGAAATTCTTCAAATAATGTTTTAGATTTAATATATTCCAACGTTAGCTGTCAAATTGATAGAGAAACATTTCCGCTTGTTTTGGAAGATTCTTATCACCCCGCTCTTAAATTTACTTTGCAATGCTCTCCGACCATGGCTTCAATTAATAGTGATGTTATTAAATTAAACTTTAAAAAAGGAAATTATCCTGAATTATGAATATGAACATTTATGTGGGAAGCGCTTTAACTCGAACGACGTATTCTAGAACTAAACTAGAACTTCACATGATGAGGGAACTGGAAGGACATCAGACCCCACATTGTAGCCAAGTAAGCGAAGAGCAGCTTGCGTTCTGGGTGTTTCCTGATTACACTGATGATGGCTTCATCCATAATCTTTTGACCAGCATTCCTTTGGTCACTCGCTTTATGGGTCTATTTCTTAGCTGAGAAACTATCACCTTCTTCTTTCTTGGTACGCTTCTTCTTGTCCCTCCTGAAATACTCGTCTTTCATGTTGTTTTTTATAAGTTTAGAAAAATATTGAGAAAAATCAAAAAACTACTTGAAGAAACATCCACTTCCGGTTTATGAATGTTTGCCAAAAGCTTTTAATGATAAAACTTTTATAGTTTAAAGTTTCGAGAGCTGTATCTTCACCAAAACAATACTTTTCTTATATATTCTATACAGGGAAAGTAAAAATTCAAAATTAGTATAGTCGTCCCAAAGATATTTGGCGTTTATGACCTTTTACCACTTGACCGCCTTAATGAGTTTAGGGCCATCATATCGTAAAACCAAACCCATAAATAGTCTCGGTCTGGTCAGAACCGTATTGTATAATTTTCTCTAAACAAATGTATGCATTGCAAAGGTTTACATAATCAAATAGTTTAATTTCATTCTAGACTGAAAATAATGCAATAATACCTGTTAATTTTTTTAATCAGTACAGTTCAGTTAAAACGGCCCCTTAAAAAAAAGTACCGAAACCGGGCCTGGGACAACGTTAGGGGAATCCGCTGAGGATCACCTATTGGGGGCGGGGGAAAAATTAGTAAAAGTTAAATACCATAAAAGGTCATAAACGCCAAATATCTTTGGGACGACTATATCATTTGATTATAGTACTATATTTTCAAATATTCCCACAAAAAGTGGATTCAGCACATTTGGTAATTACAAATCAAATTACTAAATCAGAAAGAGGTTGGAAGTTAAAACACTTTACTAGTATCACGAATTTTTTACTTTTCTTATTGAAGCTGGTTTCCTCCTATAATAATAATACTGAAGTTAAAACATAATGGTACTAGCAAATTGTTTTAATTCTCAATATACATCGTAATCAAGATGTATAACAAAGTAATGGCTTCAGCAATCAAACATAGAATTATACATATTTAACCTCTAGTACTTTACTCAAATTAAAACTTTACAATTTGATAATAGATTGGAGCAAAATATTAGCTAGCTTTTGGAACGAACTCAAAAAGTAAAATATACTAAAAACTACTATTGCTTGATGTATTGACATTGATTTTCTATTGTCCAAAATTATTAGGTAAAAATAATCACTCAATTCTGATAACACTTTTCGTTTCTGGAGGTCTTTTTCTGATACGATAGTTATTACCTATTACAGCTACTAGGTAGCAGCAACAAAGTGATATAAAAAATATATACAGTAAGTATATAAATAGTTACAAAAGAAAAAATTGACAAAATTATTATAATGAAGGTAACGGGTCTAAATTATTTAATTACTTTTGCTAATTGCTAATTGGCTTCGGAAAAGTCTCATTTCATGGAGTTTGCAAAATTGCAAAATTTTCGTTTTCACCTATTATTTAAAAAAAAATAAAATAAGTGGTTGTAATTTTAACTAAACGCAAATAATATTTATATATAAAATAATACATTTCGGAAATTATATCAGCGCGCGTCTACACTAATTACGGTTTCCACTTGGGTGAGAGTGGGGAAAAAATGGAGTAGAAATTGCCCCAAAACTTCCTGCAGTAAATGAAGGTAGTGTTTTCTACTTCGGAAGGCGTCTTAGTGTTATGATTATTGTTATCCGTGCGTTCGCACGTTCTCCCTTATCTTTTTAATCCCGCCCCGTTGCTGATATTGCGCCACATCACGGGATTTACGGGGCAACTAAAGCACAAAGGGTTGCTGCTAAAGTGTCCATGTAATTAAATTATATTTCTAACACGCTAGTAATGCGCCAAAACTGTAGTTAGTTTCGCCGAACAACGCACATACAGGCGAATGTACGCGGTCGGGAATCTACCATTCCGCGAAATTGAATTGCAAAAAGTTCATAAAATGTTTATTGTTTTGAGGTGGTGGTGTGTGTATATATATGTATTCAGTGCGGAAAAATAGGAAGCGCTTTATTTTCTAGTTAAATCGTTATTTTTAGGCAATACATTCATCCTAAAAAATACTTAAACTAAAGTGAGAAAAGTAAATTGTTTGGCGATGTTAGAATTTTAAACTTTATAAAAGCTAAATCTAAAAATATAATTAAACTATTTTAGGATCTATTATAACGCCCTCTACCTTTTGGTTAATATATAAAAGAAATTATTTCTGAAACTTTACATTAAATACATTAATCGAGCTATAGCTATTATATGTGCGTTGATAACAAACAGTGAATAAAAACTATTTTGCTAAACAAATTTCTAAAATATCTACGGATTACCATCGGGATAAATTTCTTGATTTCTTGATTTTGAATTATGGTTTTGAGAGTTTTTGATTCTAAAATAACGTCTAATGGTATAATGGTAAGACTAATGCCATTTTCTATGAGTTTACTCTTAGATTTATCCCATTCCATCCTATTTGTATCTTGCTTCAAGTCACCTTTATTGATTCCAATATGGTTTAAATGCTTTATGATTGTGATAATAGCCATAGTATGTACATATTCTTAGTCATTCTTCTGACCAATTAATAGTCAATCAGGCTATACCCAATAAAATGTATTAAAAACCTTTAGTTCGTTGTAGAAAAATTTTAAGGCTATACCTACAAGAGTAAAAACAGTACTCCTTCCTTGGGTCAAATTTTGATAGCTGTGTCAACGAATTTCACACTTATTATAGTTGGTGATTATATTAACCTACAATTTTCAACTATTCATCTCCTTGTAAATATCCTCTCTGATGAATCTTGCAACAAAATTTCCTTTAATATCAACAAAAGCTCTTTGGAGCAGATCTAGACATTCTACTATAGAATGTCTAGATCTGCTAAAGACTCCTCTATATTTTACATAATTTTGACTTATGATTGAGGAATTTAATGTGCAATACAAATGATCTACCGATTATATAATAATATCAATAAACTCTTGACTCTCAAGTAAATGCTTTGGTGTACGTAAAATCTTCAGTTTTCTCTTATAGGCGTAAGTTTGAATGACTATTCTAGTTTGATGTGCTCGTTGTTGAAGTTTATTGACCTTACTTCAATGCATTTATCAATCAGTTTTTAGCGATTGATAAAACACTTTCCCATTAATTAATCTATTGCGATTACTGCTTTGGAATAATCTTGCTACCTATATATTATGAGTAAAAAGAAACTAGGACTAATTAGTCTATTAGCACTACCGTCTGAGCCTAATCTAAAGAAATGCCCTCCTTGGGCATAATTTTGGACAATTATGCCTTATCCCATTTGTTACAAATATGTTAGTGAATTCTAACTGAATTAATATAGTTGATAATATCTTTACCAATACAAAAACTTTATAGTTGATAATTGTTGAGCTACCCTCTTTATTAACTTTATTATTTTCTTCTACAGGGTCGAAATACCAATATTAAAAATAGTATAAATCATCATACTACTACTTAGTGTAGCGTAAAAGCTTAGGACATTCCTAAGTTTGTATGAAAATTGATTTATTTGAAGGTCTTCTTCAGGTATAAATTTATTTTTAGTAAAAATAGTTTGAGACTGTCGCCTAGATGTAGTATCGCCACCTTGATTTAGTTTATCAAAGACAGATACCCTGTTGTCTAGCAGGGGGAATTTAAATGAGCCCTATTTTAGTAGTTTCAATAGTAATTATCAGGGTTTGTTGACTTTTACTTATAAATTTTTAGATGGTTAGTAGTAATCTGTTTGCCTCTTTGATATAGATTTTGGAAACCCATGGATGAAAATACCTTTTTACATTGCTAGATTAATTCCAAACACTTTTATTTTTTATCTATTCGTGAAGAACTTGCACAAAATAAAATCGTTGAATAAAAATTGCCTTTATAATGAATGAATATGGATAAAGAAAGTGATCATTCTGATTTAGCTAACTCTATTATGCAGATTATATGCGTCAGCCTATTGGCATCTAATGATTGATAAAAGCCTTCTTGATGCCATTTAAAGTTGATTCAAACATTTTTAATGTTATATATAAGAAGTTCAACACTTCTTTGCAACGATATTCCAAATTAAGATACCGAATTATATGAAGAAGTTAGTAACTACTACATTTTTGACGATTTTACTAGAAGCATCCATGCAAATTTTAATCAATAATTTAAAAACCATGCAGTTACTAAACTAAATCATGCAGTTAGTAAACTTCAACGACGATAAGTTACTGATTTCATATTAATATTTTGGACAGTATCCTGGTTCAAAATATTAATAGAACATGACTTATCTCTTCTAGATTTAGCAAAACCAACATTTTGCTAAAGTTTGTAAAGAACACTGCATTGCGTTCGAAAAAAAAAATAAGACATCTTTTTTTCTAAGAATATTTATTAGTTTTATGCTTGAATTAATTTCTGTTCCATTAAAACTTCAGAAGTTTCCTTAGATAGCTTTGATTAAAACACTTAGAAAGGTTCTAAGTGTTTTAATCAAAGTTATTATTATCTTTAAGTAACTCAATCAACCAAATTCCTTAGATAGATTAATAGTATTTATTTATCCATTGTACTTATAAAATAAAATTCAAAATATGTACATATATAAAAATAGTTTCTTACAAAAATTTTGATTGCACTTGGAAAGGCCTGAGTTCATAAAAATATGATCTTCTTAGTCTATAAAGTCAATCACTATTGTTTTTATTATTTTCTTAAGTTAAGTTATTTTTTAATTTTACTAGGTAAAATGCATACAGCTTTAACTGTTTATAAATTTTATTTAAGTTCAAATATTTTCCCATATTTATCTGAAACCGCTTGAAAGTATTTATTTTTCTCTGGCTCTGCATCATGTTTTCTTAAAGATTTCATACCACCATTCTTCTAGTCTTTATTCTGAAATTCTTAATCACAATACTTACATACAATCCGAAAATATTACCCCGCCTTTAAATCTATAAGTAACCAATACATTCTCGCTTTCAATTAGAAAGACACGTGAAGGTAATCAATTTATAATAGAGTGTTTTTTTATAAAAATTCACTGTATGGCCATACTTTAACTAATTTTATCTCAAGCCTTTTCTTAACTATTACCATATTTCATATAAAACTCTTCTATAATTTTTAGACATCACTTTCTTTCCACGTTTGATTGTAGATTATCCCTTTCTAAACCATTTCTAAAACTCCCTTATAAACTTTGATAAAAAAACTCATGTAGTTTTGAACATAGAATATCTGTTTCTAGGTCAGGTTGGTTTTATATTAAGCTTCTCCTTAATCATTTTCATAATAAGTTGATATAGTTTATTAATTAAAGAAACCCGTCTATAATTTTGTTTTGGGACAACAACTCCTGTCCTCATTGTTGTCAGAAACTTCACTTCTCCTAGGCATATGTTTTATTCTTCTTTCATACCACAATTGTAGGTATTCTATATATGATGAAGCTTTTCTCCAAATCCTTCATAAAAAAAATCCCTTTCTTTGAACATCAGTTCTGTCACTTTCTTCATACCCACACCATTTGTTCTCAAAAATTCTTTACAATATCTGGTCCATGTCAAACTGGTCCTATTATCTCTAATTTTAACCAGGTCTGTTTTTCTACCATTGCAAGCATCTTTAAAACTTAATTTAGCATTATATTAAATTATCTACTTATCACGTAGCCTTGTATTGAAATATTTCTAGTATGCCCAAGTTCATTGTTACGGGTAAATTATCTTAACCAGTGAAAAACAGGTTATAAATTCAACCAAAATTTTCGGTTTGTTTTTAGCGTATTTTTAATTTGAAATCTTCCATTTTTATTTTCTGAAATGTGGTACTGCAAAGTGTTTTATAATTTCATGGATTAGTTACAAAATTCTTTTTCTTTCAAACCCTTTTAGGTCAGAAATTTAAAAAAAAAATTCGATCTATGAAGATTAACATTTTTTTTTAATTTTTGATTTAAGAGTCCTCGAAAAGAAAGAGAGACATGAATGAGGGATTATGTTTTCATTAGAATTGAAAGGGCTCTCGGGCAAATCAAGTGAAATTGTTATCTGTCGATTAATAAAAATATATTAAAAAGTTCTTAAGATTTAATGAATTATGAATTATATGAAGAAGTTGAGATACCAGTGCATTGATTTTGGAGATATAGCGGGTGTTTCTAAGTGAATATCGGGGCTTTGTATTAATTATTATATAAAACTTAAAATCATAATTGATACATGAAATGAAAGAGCAACTTAAACAGTTCTGTTTCTTGGTACGCGCATGCTCTAGAGGGCGCTAGTAGCAAAAACGGACACTAGTGAACAGAAAATAGACATGTTTACACTCATAATGCGTGCATCTGGGGCTCAGATAGTCCTCATGAGTTGGTACAATTGCAATTCCAATAGTAGTATTGAACTCATCACCAGGAAGGCCCAATAATAGACATTTGGTATATGCTCGAAGAATAGCAATAGATAATTCTCAGGAGATGGTACAATTGCGACAAAACTCCTCTAAATTGAATATTTTTTTGTGCCATATCTCGGCGAAAAGTTTATGGGCCTTTTTTGTTTAGAGAAGCTAAGAAGAAACTGTAACTGGTGCTTCCTATCTTGATGCTTGATGCTCTACAACCTCGATATTCATTTAGAACATCCAGTATTTTGGTGGCGTTTGTAAGATACTTTGGATCGCTTGGGCATTATGAATACAAAAGGAAGTTTGCACGTTACTATCCTAATTATTATTGTTTATCCAATATGGACGTTACTAAAAAACAAATGTTGAATATACCTGAATATTTCTTAATATTGGAGGCATTCACTTCGTGTATATTTGCAGCTACTAATTTTCTTTATTTAAAAAAATAATAGAAGACATAAAAGGACAATTCGGTAATCATGATGATAAAAAGCTTCGCATGGAAATTTCTGCAAAATACAACAAAAATTTATTGATAGTTAATTGCTAAGAAATTCTGGACAACTTGCAAAAATTTGCAGAAAGTCTCTGGTATGATTTTAGAGCTTGACCATTTTATTATTTAGATAAATATTCTATTTAAAGACATGATTTGACGGACAGGTTAAGATTCGCCCATTATTCTTAACTTATCCTATAAGCTAATCGCTTCTGATGAAATTATTTAAAGCAATTTGTAACCTTAAACTGTCTTTACAAGCTTTAGCATTGTCTTTTATGAGATAGGTTAAATTGCCTTTTCCTGAGATAAGAAGACCCATCACTTGAGTTTAACCAAGCTACTAACACACTGGTATACACATTGCCGTAAAAACTCTACATGTACATTAAACAAACAAAGCGTTCAAATCTTCCCTAAAGAAAACTTCTATGGCAATAAAAATTTATTATTGTCTCATAAAGCTGGAGTTTACAGGTTCGATAATAACTTTCTATAAGTACGGTTGGCTTAAGATGCTAGTGGCAAAAATAAAAGAGCAGTGATTAGAAGAATACTACAAGATTGTAGGAAAATAGAGTAAGTTTTTATTAATAAACGAAAAAATAAAAAGAATCTGCTAATTTTATAGTGTTTCATTAAGCGCTTATTCACTATAAATTTTAATAAAACAAAGACTGTTTGAGATACCATTGGATTTTTTTGCGCGCATCCTTGACTCTGGCGCATTAGTCAGACTAAATTTTAACGATGGCATGGGTTATGTTGGCTTTGAGGGCCGCTGTGGTTTAGACCAGCGACTTAAAAAAAAACCCACAAGAAAAAGTCTAATGGGATCAAATCGCACGATCTCGGTAGCCAGTTCACATCACCTCCATGTAAGATGACCATGCCCTCGAATCGCTCGTGCAGAATGTCTAATGTGGCATGAGCTGTGTGGCATGTAGCGCCTCCCTGCTGAAACCACATGTTGTTGGTGTTCATATCATCCAATTCAGATCAAAAGAAGTTGATAATCATCGACCTATAGCGCTATATAACCGATGAAGCCAAAATCCACACTAAACAGTGTCTCTTTAGGGATGCATTGAACGCTCTTGGATCTCATGTGGATTGGACTCGTCCCAAATTTGATAATTGTTTGTTCTTTGGCGTACCTATTCATCCAGAGATTGGTCTCGTCACTGAAGATGATTTTTCTATATAAATTAGGGTCAATTTGGTTTATATCAACTGTCAAAGTTTGGAAGTCCCTATTGAAAGACTCTTCAGCTACATTAAACAAAACAAATGCCTTCAAATCTTCCCTAAAGATATTTTTTATTGTTGCTCTAAACCGTCATTAACAAAACTATCTCATAAAACTAGGTTTTACTGGTTCAATAATGACCTTCAACAAGTACGTTAGGCTGAGGGAACTGGTGGTAAAAATGTAAGAGTATAGATTAGAAGAAGATTCCAAGGAAGCACAGAAAGCTTTTGTTAGCAAACGAAGAAACGAAAAACTTATGCTAATTTTAGTTTAATTTCAAATATTCTAACCATACTTTAAGTCTTTAATTATAGCAACAAAAATTCAGTGATGCTTTTTCCTAACAATTGACGATTATACTTTGACTTTTGAAAATTTTTCACAGTTGCAGTATATTTGGATTTTTGGATAGTCACTATTTTAATCAAACCTTTAGTCAATAGCTTCAAATCTTGATGTTTGTTATGTTTTCTTGCTAGAGAAGTTTCTTCTTGGTGTTTATCGCTATTATATAAAAATTTGGGACACTAAGCTTGATCGATTTAAATTTAATTAATTAAGAAGCAACGGCTGGTGTTTTGTTAATTTAAGTGTAATAAAACTGTGATTTACTGATTTAATAAGTGCACGTGGTTTTATGTTTGCTGAGAGAAGCTAGTGAAATCCTGAATTGAAGGAGGACTTAAATCATCAAAATTATTATGCGATAAAACTTGTCACAAAAATGCTTATTTTTAAAATGTGGTTGATTTTAGGTAAAATTTGGAATCTTTTATTAAATGTGGACTTGTCATAATCTGATTTGATCTGATTTTCTTACTATTAATTACTGAGCTTGATCATTTTTTAAGTAATACCAAGTGGTGTTTCTTAATGATCATACTTTTTCTTTCAGCAACGTTTCTCTAAAAAGTAACTGACAAAGCTGCCCAAAAAAACTGGGCTTGAGTGGTTTAATAATGACCTTGGATTTAAGGTAAACTTTTATCTTTATCTCATTTATAGTTTGTTTTAAGTTATTTGATAGTCACTGAAGAGATCTTGTGGTTTCGTACAGCTTGCGATTGGAACTTCTTTTGTTTTTCTCGTCATTTTACTATAATCTGAAATTGGGGGTTGTTTTACAATGATTCACTTGATTGGTTGGTTGTGAAACCAACCTAGTGCCTCGTTGTAAAACAAGTCCTAATGGTTGTTTGGTTGTGAAACCAACCAATTGTAAAACAACCCCTAATATTAAAAATATTTCACCACGTGATAAACGGGAACCAAATTCAGCAAATAATCTGAAATACATTTATTTGCTGAGCTTGATACATTTATAAAGTAATGTCAACTGGTGTTTCTTAATGACAATACTTACATGATTATTTATAAAATTCATCTCTGCAATGGTTTTTTTTTAAAGTTACAGACAAAGCTTCCTAAAAATTAGGATTCAGTGACTCAATAATAACCTTGAACAACTCCATGAGAACTTGCGTTTGTTGAGTGAGGCTAGGTGTAAATTTCGGAATCAAAGAGGCACTAACATTTTCTCAGAAAATAGTACAGGTTTTCCTCAACGAAAACCAATACTATTGCAAATTCTACTTTTATGCAAAATTAAAATAATTCGATCCTGACTACTATTGAATTTAATTCAAAACGCCGGTGATGAGAGTATACGGTAGCAGCTGAACTAGCGATAATAAGAGTGCAGCTTCGTTACTCCTAGTCACCAATTTGATGGGTAATTGATACCATTAATCATTGGGATGCAGTTAATGACGATTTAGAGTAACAGTTGCAATCCTATAAAGTATCAAGCTTATTTACAAACACAAATACACATGGCGGAAGGACCAGAACCAGGACTATAACTGCATTAAATTCTTAATTAAAAATGTGGTCGATATTCGGACAAATTTTGAAACTTTTATCTTTTTCTTACTTGCGAAATAATTAATTTTTAATAACCTATCAAGACTATTCTTTAGTATGTAAAAAATGAGCTTGTACAAGTCCGTATATCGATAGAAGCTGGTTGTGTCAAATTCTGAATAAAAAGGGCATTACGACATTCTAAGAAAGCTCTACAAGCTTTCCTTAATGATCGCTAAGACTTCTGTATATTCTAATTTTATATTAAATTAAAATAATCCGATAACTTCATCTTTAATTTAATCAACAAAAAAATTGTGATAAAACCTTTAAATCAAATTCTGATGATTTTACTTCTTATTTCTAATATGTGACTGTTAATTCTATTCAGAAGTTGTCTATCAATACAATCAACCCTGATTTAATATATTGTTCAAAACACTAAAGCCTATTATGTATTAAATTTTAAATTTAGTGAAATTGTTTCTAATGCAACATGGTCCTATAACAAACGATCTTCAACAAATCATGACACTTAGATATAAAATAAATAAATTTGTTATTCTAATATTTATTCTGTACAAAAATTAATAATTCAAAACATATTTTTCCTGATTTCCAAGGTTTAACTGTACAAAAAGCACTGTCAAAACAACAAATAATTACAATAACCCTGTAATTTATAGAAGTATTATTTTGGGAGAGTATTCGACAATTTCTTGAATCCATTATTAAGCAGGATTTATGCCAATGGGAAATATCTTTTTCGACAATCTAGCTTTTAGTTTTTAGGGGAAAATCTATGAGGCTAATAAAAAAGGGAGTTCTGAATTTTTCTAATCAAGGCCTTTGATTGCGTCTCCTATAATGCCCTTCAGTTGAAATGTTTTTTGCAATTTATTACTAGAACTGATTAACTAGTGCTATTCGTTTATTGAATTCTTTAAGGACCAATAGGTCTTAAAGTGTTGAAATTTAAAAAAAAACAGGTGTCATAAGAAATGAATCTTCAACATGAAGTACCTCTGGGTTCAATTATAGGTCCGCCACTATTTTATTTACGTTTCTTTTGATATACCTGCTCAAACAGCATATTTTTAATAATATTCATGTATTATATATTATATAACACACAATGATATCAATAGATACGCATAGTCATTTTTCCTGTGGTAGTCCCACAGGAATTAGAACCCACGACTCTGACTATTTTGAGAGGGAGAGAGAGAAAACATCTTTATTTTAGTTAATATTACAATATAAATTATAATAATTATTGTGTTTCTGCGTCCTCTTCTGGTTATCGACCGTATTTTTTTCAACCTACTATGTTGAGCAGGCCATGTTTAATTATCAAATCTTTTTAATTAATGTCATCTGCGGTTACATGTTGCAACAACAATACAGGTAAAGATAGCAACATTTAACCACAAACTTTTGAGTCTTCCAAAATGTAAATATTTCGTTAATCCCTACTTTAGATATGAATAAATGTATTTAAATAAAAACAGATGTTTTAATTATTCCTTGATATTATAATTGCTAAACTCAGAATTACATAATCATAGCAGCAAATCATAATTAAGTCAATTCCATAATCCGTTGACATTTCCTAATTTCGGTACAATCATAAATTCCCGAGATTTATAAACGTTAATTATTGTGAATTTCCCTAGCTTCGGCGTAGAGAACCGCAGCTGGTGGATTTTTATGCTAATGAAACGCGTAGAGGATTAAAAAGACCGCGTGCGGTGTAAATCAGAAATTAATCCGACTGCGCGGCATTTTACGAAACCGAAACGGAGTCATCGTTGCGAATAGGTTTTCCACCATTACGCCCATTAAATTACATTATCTAATATCCGAGATGGCGGTCAGAAATTCAGAGCTGCATGCATTATGTATGTAACGTTTTTTTTTACGCTTGCCGTGCCTATAAAAATTGTCACGGTGCTTAGGGCGAGGTGTCTCTAAAAGTCTGAGTCTGGTAGCTCCCAGCAGAGAAGATGGCAGTTTAGAGGCTCCAGCACGAGCCGAAGTAATCACTGCGATATTGTACTCGGGGCGGTCGTGTCGTGTAAAGCTTGCGGACACCTTTATATCCTTTCGCCGCACATATCCACGTTTATTCTGTATATATTCTGTATATTTATTAATGGCACAAGAAGGATGTGCACGGCGCATTCCGGTTCTGTTTGAAGGAATTCAAAAATTCCAGAACTGGTTCGGCCTCTGGCCACATCATCTGTTCTTCAAGTTTAACTAGTTTCCACAGTGGAGGACGCGGATTTTTCGTATTTATCAGGCCGCCCATAAATATTCCAGTTTTCCTAGCTTCTAATTTCATGGTCCGACACCGGCGCGCACTCTCGCCCCCCGCTTCATTCCAATTTTCGAACCCCTCTGCACCCTGTGTATCTAATTACAGTATTTCTCTCCCGGTGGCATCCCCGCCTGAGAGGGCGGAAGGGCTGCAGGGCGGACCGATCCCCCTTACCCCCGCCGGCTCTTCTTTTCCTCTTTAATTAGAGAATTCATAGCACGGCGCACGTTATCTGACATTGCAATGTTCATCCCACCTCCGCTTCTAGAATACTTTACCGAAACGGCCACACACATTGTTTATGTATTACACTTCTTTAATGTATCTGCCCCTCACATTCCTTTGTTCCACTTCTTAAGAAAGGAATAGTAAATCAATAAAAAGAAAGTATTGAGTTGTAGAAAAAAAAACTTTTGTTTTGCTATTTACGAAGTCACTATTGATGGTTTGAGTTTGAGAAAATAAAATTACAGTTACAGTAAGTAATTTTGGATTTTCATTAAGCAACACTCATATTGTGTATTATAAATTTAGACGAAGAAAATCTTTATCAGCTTAAGAATTTTCAGACCACACAAGTATACAGCCAATAAGATCGAAATTAGCGTTATATTTATCTAGTGGCATTTGCATTAAGAAGAAATTCTAGTTGGAGTTAAGCGAGAGACTGGAATGACAGCCAATTCTTTACGCGTGCGCATGTGCGTGCAGATCAGACAAGATTAGATCTCCAACATCAATTTTTATTGAACGCTTTTTCTTATTACAGTTTTTTTCTCTTATCTATGCCATACAATTATATATCTTAGTTGCCTATATCAGCTAATACCTATTTATTTATTTATTTTGCTTTAAATTGGTTGATTGAGAATTAATTTGACGAATAAAGCACTAATAACCTTTCTTCGCAATTTTATTTGATTTATCAAATGTACATTTCGGACACAAAGTGACCATTATCAATAGATTAGCACTAATGGTCACTTTGTGTCGGAAATGTATATTTGGTAAATCAAATAAAATTGTGAAGAAAGGTTATTAGTGCTTTATTCCTCAAATTATTGCCTTTACATGTGCATTTAAAGAAATATTCTAACAATTTATATAAATATACAAACTACTTAGCAATTTAGAGCAAGAGACATACGGGCAGAGTTTACGTTTACTAAAAACTTGGTTGAATCTTAATAGAGATTGAAAGTTGTGGCTCATAAAAAAATAGACTAGAACGATCTATAGCTACAACTTTCAGCTTCGTTATAATCTGTAGCGAAAAGCTGGCCTTGGATATTGTTTGAATGTTTTGATTATTTTTTTTAGTATCATTCAGTCTAAATTTCAGAGCTGAGTGTTTTCACTTTTCAATCCTATTAAGTATAGAGTCATCTTTTCTTGCTTATCAAAGATGATAATAATACGTCACTCAATAAGTCCCCGGTCTGACACATATATGGCAACATTTTTGACCAACCCACGACAATGAATAGAAAGAAATTTCGTGTGTTGATTAAACATTATTTTTGATGGGGAAAATACAGTTGGATCTAAACAATGGCTTGATAAGCATTACGGGGACTCTGAGCCAGGAAATCAACTATTATTGACTGGTATGTTGAATTTAAATGCGGTAGTACAATCACCGATCAACCCTCTGGTCGTCCAAAATCAACAGTTGTTCCAGAAAACTTAATATAATAGTCTTAAAAGGTCTTAATTAAAATGAAGTTGTGTGAATTAGCTGTTACCTTGAAGATATCATAAGGTAGTGTCTTTACAATTTTACAAGAAAATTTGGACATGCTTAAGTTGCTTTCGAAGTGTGTGCCCTGTTTGCTCACTGGACCAGAAGCAACAACTCGTCCATGATACAGAGCGCTGTTTGGAGCTGTTCAAGCAAAATAAAAAGGATTTCTTGCTTCGATATATGACAATGGATGAAACATGGATACACCACTACATACCTGAATCAAAAAGATCGTCATCTGAGTAGACAGCAGCCGGTGAAAGTTGTCCAAAGCGACCAAAAATTCTTAAGATTATAGCCTCCGTCTTCTTGAGAAAGGCAAAAATATCAACAGTGAATATTAAATGGCATTATTGGATCGATTGAGTGCAGAAAACAAGAAGAAACGGCCCCACATGCAAAAGAAAACAGTGCTCGTCTTGATTAGAAATTAAAAACACCAAGTGTTTTTAATTTCTAATCAAGATTTTTCAAATATATTCAATACTTCTTCTGCTACTTTCTTGATGGAACCATATATTCAAAATGGGTTGAGTAAAACACTTGTTTTGTTCCATGATTTTATTAACAGTTTCCTGACACGTGTTTCGATCCGTTAGATCATTTTCAAAGTTAAACTTTTTTCAAATATGTTTCACCACGGGTTAAGTGAGCAGTTAATTAAATATATAGAAAACAGTGCTGTTTCATCAGGATAATGCACCGTGTCACAATTCGATGAAAACAATGTTTAAATTTAGTTTAGTTTAGTTCATTTGCTTTTCGAGATCTATTAAAAAAATACATAAAATACACACAATAATACACTAAATAACCACTTTAAAATTTAGAGCATAAATCTTGAAGGCGGAGTTCACGACTTCTGGTGTTCTTCTACTCAACCCATTGTACTTTGCAGCTGGTGATGAGTATCAGACTTTAACTATAGCCACTAAAGTATTATTTTTGCCACTTTTGACTTATTTAGGTCAAATTTTTGGAGACCATTATATTAAATATGATTATGTCACTATGATTTTTAACAACATTTAATTGGATGAATTATACTTTGAATTGATTCCCCACCCACCGTACACTCAAGATTTGGCTCCCAGCGACTACTGGATTTTTGCAGATATGAAGAAGATGCTCAAAGGAAAGAAATTTTGCTCAAGAAGTAATTGCCGAAACTGAGGCTTATTTTGAGAGCAAAGACAAATCTTCTTACATAAAGGGCATAGAAAAATTACAGGAGGGTTGGCATAAATGTATCACTCTTGAAGGAGAGTATGTTGATATAAAGTGAAATTTGAAAAAAAACATGTTTTTCTTAATTATGGTAGACCGGAGTATTATTGAGTCTTGTGTTATATCAGCTACTAACTGGCAACCAATAAATTTGAAGCATGGTAAGCCTTTTCTTTCCTTACTTCTTCAGGATTTTAACGACAAATTTCTTTGAAAGAACATATTTGTTTATTTGGAAGTTGTAAAAGCTGTCTCAAAATGAACTGACATTTTAATTTATTAATAAAACATATTATATTATTGAAAAAGTACGAATGATTTTATTTTAATTTAAAGTACAAACATGGAGGTTATGTGTGGAACACAATATTCGATAAATGGGCGCCTCGACCTTGTCTGCAAATGGTCATTCTTTTCGCAAAATTTTCAATTACATTTTGGCATAATTGCTGACTAATTTCATTAATGGTGCGTCTATTTTCTTCCTTGAGCTCCGGAATGGTCTGTAGATCATTGGCATTCACCTTTCCTTCCAGAAAACCCCAAAGAAAAAAGTCTAATGGCGTTAGATCGCACCGGCGCGAAATAACATGACCATGGAACATTGTCTGCAATAACTGGATTATTTCGTTCAATGTGTGGCAGGTTACACCATCTTGTTGAAAGAATATATCTTTCAAGTCCATGTCGTTTAATTCATTCCATAAAAAGTTGGTTATCATGTCACTATAACGAACACCATTGACAGTAACCGCATTTCCCGCAGCATTCTCAAAAAAGTACGGCCCAATCATTCCTCCAACCCAAAATCCGCACCAAACAGTGACTCGTGGTGGATGCATGGGAAGCTGTTGGTTCACTTGAAGATTTTCGGTCCCCCGACTTCGACATTTTTATTTATTCACGTAGCCAGTAAGTTGAAAATGCGCCTCATCGCTGAAGATGATTTTCTTAGAAAATTAGATTATCCAAGATTTCTTCAGCTACCATGTACAGTGTACCTTTGTCTTCGAAAACGAGTTGTTTAAAGCTCAGTAACAGAATCCTCTTCATCTTTAGAAATTAACTTATCGAGGACATCTATGTTATTAATTACCTATGTCATATATAACTTCTTTCTTCTATACCGTTTGGTTTTTTCATTTTCTTATATGGTGGTGTATGCTACTCAATTTGGTTATTTTTGATGATTTCATGTTTCTTTTATATTCATCATATACTTTAATCGAAAAATCGATTTGTTGATGCTCCTCTATCCAATTGGCGAATTGTGCATGGTCTGTTGGTTGCAGGTTTTGTGTCAATTGGATCTTGTAGGCATGCAAATGCAGATTTTTAGTCAAAATTCGCTGCACAGAGCTTCTTGAAACGTGAAATGGCTGAGCACGATGGCGAATCGAGGTGGAAGGACATTCGTCAACACTCGCACTCACTGCGGCTATGTTTTCGAGAACGGACACTGCTATTCGAGGTTAGAATTAAACCTCTAACCTCAATTTTTTTATTAAATCCACCACAGTGTTGCGAGATGGTGCATTATGATGACCAAAAGACGTGCACACTTTTCGAACCGTCTCTACAAAATTGTATTGTGTAATTATTCATGATTAAACTTCAATACATCCTGATGCCAGTTGTCAAAGATTAGTACTCTATGTTCGTATTCATTACTAAATTTCAATACTTTCTGATGCCAGTTGGCAAAGATTAGTACTCTATGTTCGCCACAAAAAAAATGTCAGATCAATTTGAAACACCATTACTTTAAGTAGGAACTTAAATTTTCACAAAAATTAAATTTTATGTAGAATTATTTGTTCGTATTCATTGTTTTCGTACTCATCTTAAAATTAAAGTAAAATATATGAGCGTTCCCATCAATCAGTATTAGGTAAATTGGCCAAACCACATCAAATATTAGTGTCGAAAAAAACTATAATTAATCTCACCTTTTACGTGAAAATCCCTATTATCGATTTTAGCTAAAAATTTCTTATACATTTTTGATTAACACCTGATAATACAATGATTGATTGATTGATTGATTAAGAAGAAGGCGTTATTTATTTTTTGCGTTGATTGTTCATCTGATCTAGAGTAAACTTAAGGAAGGTTACAGATTTGCTAAATCATTCAGACCAATAAGTCTCACTTTGATTTTTATAACAACATTGAAGAAACTTTCTGTTCACTATATTCAGTTATAAAATTAAAACCTAGATCCAAATTAATGTTTGAATATTCTTTAACTCTCAACCTAAGGCATGGATGTTTGACAAATTGGGTGGTGCGCTTATCCCCAAGCCATCGAGCAGCCCACACAAGCTTAAGGAGTAACTCCCCCTCGTTATTTTCCTACGTAACCGTTTGAAGTACGCACTCACTAACTGCTAGAATACCAAAATTATCGTACAGAGGTTGGCCATAGTTGAGGGTAAAGTTAGGATAGATCCGAATTATCCTGCCGGACTCATGGATGTTGTGATCATTGAAAATACTGGATAATTCTTCAGTTTAATCTATGATGTCAAGGGTCGTTTCACAATCCATCGTATTACTGACGAGGAAGGAAAACCAAGTACAAATTGTGCAAGGTTTGGAGGGTACAGATGAGCTTCAAGGAAACCCCATTCTTGTTGACACCCGATGGACGCACTATCCGCTACCCAAACCCCACCATTAGAGAAAACGATAACATTCATTTGGCGATAGCCACCATAAAATTTTTGGGCTTCATTAAATTCGACTCTGGCAACCTGAACATGATCATAGATCATAGAGGCCGTAATTTAGGTCGTGTCTGCACTGTGATGGAGAGAGAACGCCATTAGGGATGTTTTTTTAACGATGCCCAAGAACATGCATTTGCTACTAGGTTAAATAATGTATTCATCATAGCTAAGGGAGCCAAACCCTTCATTTCACTGCCTCGTGGAAAGGATGTGAAGCTCAGCACCGCTAAAGAAAGAAATAAGCGGTTAGCTGCTAAGTCCCATTAAAACTGTGTTAAATGGTGGTGTGGCCATCAGAATAGCTTCCCTATATTTTCTGAAAAACTATGAGGTTTACACAAGAAGACAATTCTTAACGATTTGCTCAATTTTGATTTCTTTACAATCACTCATGTAACTCCAATAGTTTATTAGCAATAGACAAAAAATATTATTATTTTTAAGATTTAAGTTAAGAATTTTATGATTAACTTCTTTTAATAAAACTTGTTTAGTTTCTCATTCTCTTCAAGTTTTGATTGAAAAGTTAAGTCTTATTTTTAAAAATTTCCTAAATTTCAAAATTTGTTTGAATGAATCTATTAAATTTTGCAATAATATTATGTTTATTTACGTTTTACAACTTTCAAATAAAACCCTCGCCTATGTTTTACTGATTGGAGGGTTGGATAGAGGCCACCCACCCACCCTACATATACATATAAATTTAAATTACTGATCGTCTCGCGGTTTGGAGTTAAACTAATTACAAACTTTTTGAATAAAAAAGAAATTCAAAAGGTTTAGAGTGAGTAAATTAATAAAAAAATAATAAAAATTTTATGCATGATGGGTGGGCAGACTTTAAATCTAAATTAGATAAGATTTGCTATAGAAGGTTATTTATATATAAACTTAAATTTGGATTACGATTTATTTTTTGTAAATACAAGGTATTATTGTTGTGTAAGCAGCAAAATCATCAACGATTAGAATTTAAAGTTATCATGTATATGTAGGGTGGGTGGGTGTCCTCTATCCCACCCTCCAATCAGTAATGCATAAGCGGGTGTTTTAGTTAAAAGTTGTAAAATATAAACAGAAAATAATTGCAATTTTTAGAGATTTATTCATACAAATTTATCAAATAATTTTTGATGTTGTTTTACTGATTGGAGGGTAGGATAGAGACCACCCACCCATCCTACATATACATATAACTTTCAATTACTGATCGTCTCGCGGTTTGGAGTAAATATAATTACAAAACTTTTTGAATAAAAAAGAAATTCAAAAGGTAAAGTTTTAGAGTGAGTAAATTAATAAAAATTTTATGCATGATGGGTGGGCAGACTTTAAATCTAAATTAGATAAGATTAGCTATAGAAGATCATTTATATTTAAACTTAAATTTGGGTTATGCAAGGTTATACAAGGTTTTATTGTTGTGTAAGCAGCAAAATCATCAACAATTAGTATTTAAAGTTATCATGTATATGTAGGGTGGGTGGGTGGCCTCTATCCCACCCTTTAATTAGTAAAGCATAAGCGAGTGTTTTAGTTAAAAGTTGTAAAATATAAACAGAAAATAATTGCAATTTTTAGAGATTTATTCATACAAATTTTTCAATTAATTTTTGATGATGTTTTACTGATTTGATGGTACGATAGAGGCCACCCACCCACCCAACATATACATATAAATTTCAATTGCTGATAGTCTCGCGGATTGGAAGAAAATTAAAAAACTTTTTGAATAAAAAATAAATTCAAAAGGTAAAATTTTTGAGTGAGTAAATTAATAAAATATGTATGCATGATGGGTGGGCAGATATTAAATCTAAATTAGATAAGTCAGCAATAGATGTCTTATTTATATTTAAACTTAAATTTGGATTACGATTTATTTTTTATTACCTACAAGGTTTTATAATTTTTTGCAGCAAAATCATCAATGATTAGTATTTAAGGTTATCATGTATATGTAGGGCGGGTAGGTGGTCTCTATTCCACCCCCAAATCAGTAAAACATAAGGAAGGGTTTTAATTAAAAGTTTTAAAATTAATTGCAATTATTAGAGATTTATTCATACAAAGTTTACAAATAATTTTTAATGATTTTTTACTGATTGGAGGGTGGGATAGAGGTCACAGACATTATCATTCACAAAAACAGTACTTTCCCTATATATTCTATATAGGCAAAGTAATAAAAGGTAATTAACCAGGAGAAGCAGGAAGAAAATACCACATTTAACAGCGTAGTCAAACTAGTCAGTTAGTAAGTAAATGAATGTAACAATAATTCTGGACAATATGCCAGTTCAAATATCAATAGGGAATAAAGTTTTAATAGCAAAAAAGACCAGAAGTTATCCACATGAAGAAGTACTATCTTCTCCCCTTTAAAATATTGTACTGGATGCCTTGTTAAAATATCTGAATAAATTTAGTTTTTCAACCACTGGCTATGGAAATCATTTGACAATCCTTTTTAAAGATCGTAATGAAGGTTTATTATGCAAACCAATGTAAAGTACCTTAAAGATATTGGGAAAGTGTGGTACAGATAATAATCTTTCAGATAAACTATTTTGGACATAGCTGGTGTTATTCATCAAATAATAAATGATGGTAATCTAAAACTTTTAAATTAATTTAACACTGCACTCACTTTGACTCCACAAATTAACTCTCTAGAAGTAATCATAGATCCTAATTTTAACAGCCCAAAAATACAGTTATTTACAAGTAGGGCAAAAATAGGACAAGGACAAAGTCCACCTTTTTTATGGTTTGAAAGTTTGGATTTTTACAGTGGTTGTGGCTAAATTAACCATATAGAGAAATAGCAAACACCTGAGCCTTCTAGATTTTATAATAAACAAAATCATATACGTTTCTAGTAGCCTGGCATTAATTTCAAGTCACCATTTATTTGCCCACTTAGAGAGCAATTTTTAGATAAACAATGGTGCCTTTATGAAGAAAAATAGTACTATTTTTATTTGAAAGAGGAGAGGATATCTTTCATAGACACCTTCATAGCAGGGTAGTGTCGGATTCTTACCGACTAAAACCTCTCCTCTGTAGACATTATTGTGAGCTAGTTCAGGGCCAGAGGTCTTCTCTAGCTTCAGCTTCAGCGAAAAAATCTCAAAATTCATGTATCCGCCCTTCGGGCTGATAGAGGAGCAGCGCCATCACTCGGTGGATGTCATGAACATGTTGAGTTAATTAGAATAAGACAAGGTCTGCGATGTTTGCTGTTTGTAGTGACATCGTATTTAGGAAATTTAATTCCATAAGGAGGATTGTATCGATTTTGCTAACAGCAGTCTCTTTTATAAACTCCACCACACTCGGACTTTCATGTCCCGGTGCAGAATAGAATTTCTGACGTATGGCGGTGCGTTTAGCACCAGTCTAATAGCGACATTTTGAGTGCGCTGAAGTCTAGCCATTTGACAAGATCTGCAGTGACCCCATACAGGAGCAACCTGATCATTATCGTATATAATTTCGCCCTGCTCTTATAGGAGACTTTTGACTTGTAGTTGATAATCGGCCATAACCTCGTTAACGATGCTCTGGCTTTTTGTAAGACATAAGAGATGTTTTTTGACCAGTTTAGGTTCCGATCGAAGACTAAGCCGAGGTATTTGATCTCGTTAGTGATCGTGATTAAAGTATCCGCGTATATAAATTCGGGTGAATTAATGACTCGCGTCTTAGAAAATCGCATTGCTACACTTCTTTTAGCGTTGATTGCAAGTCGCCATTTGTTAGCCCACTCCTCGTACCTTGTTGAGGGCGGCCTGCAGATTGTCCTCCAGGTTAGCTGTGGTGGCCTCTTTGTACAGAAGGGAAGTGTCATCTGCAAACTGAGCGATCATAACCGGAGAAACATTCGGTACGTCACTCACTATCACATTATATCCCAAGTGAGGATGGATCAAGGCATAATATATATCAGATTTGCTCTAGAGTACTTATTAATAAATTTTTATATAGCATATGTTAAAAAGTGTCCGAATTAAGTATTCAGGATAATTGAATTTTATCATTTTGTAAATGAGACTTGTATGCTAGACTCGATCGAATGCTTTTGAGACATCGGGGAAGACCGCAGCAATGACCCTTTTAATTTGAAAACCTTCAGCAATATATTCTGTCACTCTCAACAGTTGGTGCAACGTAGATAAGCCGGCTCGGAATCCGACTTGGGAATCAGGAATTACTTTGTTCATGTTAGTGAACGATTGCAGTCTGCAAAGCATGATTTTGTCCACAACCTTACTAAAAATATTTTTTTTTAGTTTAGCACCAGTCTAATAGCGACCTTTTGAGTGCGCTGAAGTCTAGCCATTTGACAGGATCTGCAGTGAACTCATACAGGAGCAGCCTGATCATTATCGTATATAATTTTGTCCTGCTCTTATAGGAGAGTTTTGACTCTGTAGTTGATAACCGGCCACAGTCTCGTTAATGATGCTGTGGCTTTTTGTATGACATAAGAAAGGTTTTTTGACCAGTTTAGGTGCTACACACTACACTTTCTACACTTTCTTGAAATATAGACTTGTCCGTCATTACTTAATTACTTAAGTCGAATTCAAAGTATGATATAGATGTTGTACGGTGTTGGAAAGACTAGTGGAATCAACACCTGCACTGGAAAGTATTAATTTTGTTACTAACATTCTGTCACGAAGAAAATCTCTATTTAGATTTTCAGGGCTTCAAGATAGATTATTTTGTAAATGAGACCATCATTTCATACTATATTAAACGGTTTTAAAATTTCAAGGAATTGGAAATCTTCGTGAAAGACTGAAACACGCCACAGCTTTATTGTTTCAACGAGTTTGTCAAAAACGCCAAACAAGATAATAGGACAATAGCTTGATAAAATAACCGAATATTGGACACTGCGGCTAGCTTCTAAACCGATAGAAAGCATCCTAAATGCATATTAAGAAAAACCTACTTGCTCTTCCGAGCGAGGTTTTTTACAATCGAATTGAACAAACTTTCGCTATCTGAGGCGTATTTAAGCTACTTAATTAGCTGGTTTAATTTGCGCATGGGCCCAAAAAACGACCCCAAGGGCTATAAAACCGTGTATAACTTAGTGAAATTTATAATCTGATATCTCATACCACATATAATCCTCAAAAAGGTCTAGTTTTACATGAATATCAAATCACTACTACTAATATGTAAAAAAAAATCCTATCTACAAGCGTTTTGATATGCAAAAATGCAGTAATGATCCCATGCACCTACTAACGTCAATCAATTCTTATCGGATTCATTTAAAATTCCCTAAATCACCCCATGCGCCCACTAACGTGCGGCCCAACTCAAAAGTGAATCAACGTAACCACTGCTGAAGACATTTGAAGGCACTCGTGTACTCTAAATTCTTGTGGATTGCACCAACATTTTTATTCAAGATTCAACCAAAATTTGGAAGACAACGTGACCCGGTCTTCTCATCTGAATTTCTTGATCTGTCGGCTATTGACGATTCTAGTGTCACCATCTTTTGAGACACCATGCCTTCAAAACGATTCATGTTCTCCGTTTTGATGACAACACAAGAAAAGACAGGATGAAAAGTAATAAACTCAGTGCTATACATGATTATTTCTTAGTGATAAACTAAAATTGTAGCTTCAATTACGTGCCAACTGAAAATATAACCATATATGAATAATTGATGGGATTCCGTGAACTTTGTAGTTTCCACCAGTACCTTCCATGGAATCTGAACCGATACAGCATCAAGGTCCTCGAGATAGCAGATTAAACGACTTATTACCTTTAGAATATGGAAATCTACTTGAGAACTCTTTCAACAAGTATCTCATGAAGAACTCGGCAGAGGAAATAGTGTACCGTCTCATCTTCCCCATACATGGATGTAGCCGGAACGTTACCAGTAACACATAGCCTGCTAGAAAATCACAACATCAAACTAGTGGCGCACTTAGAAAAAAACAAGCGAGAGATACCAGTATCATTTCAACCCTGCAAAGAACATCAGGTCAAAAGCAGCATCTATGGTCACCAACAAAACATGAATATGGTTTCCTTCGTTCCACGGAAGAGGAAAGCTGTGGTGTTACTTTCAATAATGCATCTGGAAGGCGAAGAGAACATCAACGACGAAGAAAAACTGGTAATGATTAAATATTATCTTAACTCTACGACAGGTGAGAAGATCGCCCTTAGCTATTTTTTTCCACTTGATAAATATTATGTCAATCAACGCATACATACATCATTTTCAAGCAAATAAACTGCGGAAAAAATACACAGACATAATTTTTTGAAACAACTTGTGTTACAGTTGACTAAACCGTTCGAGACAAGTAGGCTGAATTCTGTGGCTACCCCAAGGGATATCAGAAGCCGGATCGAGCTGAAATTTAAGACAAGACCAGTTAGGCCGGTCTTGCTGTTACATTCTAAGTGTTCAAACGAATTTAGCTCAAACGACTTTTGAGATAGCGATTATATTTAATTTAAGCATTTTGTTTCTTTGAGAGCAAAGTTATGAAATTTTGCACAGTAGAACAGATTTCAACTTCGCCAGCAAAATTTTTGCTTTTAATCAGAGACTAAAACTCGGAAGAAGTATATCGATCTGAGAGTTAATTTGATGAAAATTGGATAGATGAATTGGTTGACGTTTTTAAAGATGTTTTTGGAATCTTTTCTAATAAATAATCAATATTTCATTCCGTAAAGAAATTTTTGAATAAAATAGTTTCTGGGATAGTCAAAATCTGAAACCAATCGACTATACATTTAGCAACAATATATTCGAAATAAAATATTATTACAAAGACATAAAATTGAATGGCCCAATTAACTTTTGTCGCTTTGATTTCGAATGTGACAAACTCGACCACCATTTTTTGTCGGGCATTTTCGACCGCGACAAACAGGAATATAAATAAGTCCACTTATATTTATAGTGCAGTAACTCAAAGCGTAGTAAATCTGTCAAAAGCGGCGAGCCATTAATCAACAATGTTTCAGTGTGATGAGCACACACACACACACACACATACGCACACGCACACATTCATACAGTCGCGCAGCCACACATCCACAACACTCGTAAAAGTTGTTTGTTCTAAAACATGCATTATTACATTGTTTTCGCAGAAATAATAAGGAAACAATTACATTTACGGCTCTTTACTGTTGTATATCTGGCAAAATGAAGTGGAAATATTTTACCCGGAATAATGTAGCAATACAAGAGGGCCGCGCATGTATGTACAATTTCCTTTCGCTATTGAAGCGAAAAATTGCAAAGGCACGCTCCAGAAAAGCCCTTTGTAGCACGTGAAAAAATATTTATCGACAAAACATAAACGTCAAATAATTAAATTTTATGCGTGCAAAAAGAGCACACACACACACACACTCGCGTAATATATTTTATATTTTATTCGGTGGCAATAAATTCTTATTTTCATATTCCCAACTCTCGGAGCTCTCTCAGATTGCCCCCTCGTAAGCTGTAGGGAGTCACAAATTACGATTTTCCCTGTCAAACGCAGTCTCGCCACCCGAAAAAGTCCTTCATCTTTTGTCACGGTTCCTTATTTTAGTGGGTACAGTCGATTGGTTTCAGATCGATAATGCGAGGAGGCTCGGCCCTTCGTCCTCCTTTCTTTTCGCCGTCGGCCCCGAAGAATTTCTCACAGGCACATAATAACTTACTATTCTGGTTTTATTTGAATGATAATGGCGCCCGGAGAGGTAATATATTTTTTTTTCGGACGGGATTAAAGACTGCCCACCGGAGGAATATATGCGCGGCCCGGAATGGCCTCCGCCGGCTGAGTTATGCTTTAGGGCCGCTTTCATGGGGTGTGAATGTTTAGTTTATCGGGCATAAGAATTACCGAAAATGGCTTATTACCTGTGACACATTTTGGCTTATTAAAAAGATGGCCGGACACAATTGAGGGTCGTAACTTTTCTATTTTGTTTTGTTAGGGTTGTTTATGTTAAAGCCGTTCCTTTTTATATAACCCTTTTATTAATTCAGATATTAACATTATTTATTCAAATAACAAAATTATAGAAAAATTGTTTAAAGCATTGCACTAGGCATTATTAATAAAGTGGGTAATAACCAACAATTTATTACCCAATTACCAAAATTGGGCGTGTTGGACATGGACATGGAGGACAAAAGTGTGGGTAGCTACTTTTATTTGGGGGTCGAGTGTAAATTTTTGCTGAACTTTTATACGAGTTTAACAATTCTTGTTGGATTTAGTTTTTGGTTTTTAAACACAGTGGATATATAAGCAATTTTGTACTAATATTATTGTTAAACAAGTCAATTATAGTTAGGTTTCGAAGGTAAGCAGATGTAGATAAATAACTGTTTTCCAGTTCTGGAAAAATTGTTTGGAATGATAATTATAGTTATAGATAATTTATAGTATCCCTCCGTATTCCTATAAAACAGATGCATTAATCTTCCTCTAGCTATACACCCAACATCAAAAGCGAACCTCAAAGGTCGAAACACTGCATTTGTTTTTTTTTTGACATCCAAAATTCATTTTTACGGTTCTTTAAAAATTCTATCGAATGATAGTCACAGTCATTTATAATGTAATATCTCCTTATTTCTAAAAACTGATGCATTCATTTTCTTCTAGCTATATTCCAACAGTCAAAAGCGAACCTTGAAAATCAAAACACTGCAATTGTTTTCCTCTGCATCCAAAAACCATACGACTAGTGCAGCGTTATGGTTTATTTTTAAATCTATTCACGACATCCAAAGTATACTAAAGCTTTTCTGTTTATCCTGCGATCCCTTATGCACTTCTAAAATCAAACATCCTTCAACCACAATTTTTCTATTCTCATCTTTCCTAGTTAAATCACCTAATAGAGAACAAACTACTAAAGTAATAAAGCCAAATAAAATGACTGCATGTTTTTACACTAAAGAACAACAACTACATACATACATATTTTATACAAGTTTATTAATGAAAATAAAATTATATTTAACTTAAACAATAATAACTTATGCTCTAATATTTTTAGTTATACAAATAGATTTCAATTCGGTGTGGTATTGAGGTTTGTTATTTAAATGCAACTTTTTAATCCTACCTCATCTCCTCAAGTAATAGATTACTACTAGTTAAAATTCTAAATACTCTACCCCGCACATTTGTCTTCAGTAAGTCATTTCTGGATGATCTCTCTAACCACCAATTAGGGTTCATAGACCAATTTGACCACAATCTTTTCCCCTTCCCACAATCCACATTAAAAAGGCTGATGAAATTGCAATATTTTTTATAAAATGTAATGTATCAGTAAATTCTTAGGTTAAAATTTTTTAAACCATGTTCCTACTTAAAAGTACACAGATTGATAAAAAAAGGTTTAATATGTCAGACTAATGGTAGAAATTTTGTTGCACAACAGTACAAATCAGGATCATCATATTTTTTTTATCATATTTGTTATTGTATTTTAGAACTTTCTAACTTTATAATTCCTAAAAGTCTTAATCTGTAAGACCTTTTGACGAATAAAGCACTAATAACCTTTTTCACACTTCTATTTGCATGGCCAAATGTACATTTCGGCCACAAAGTGACCATTATCAGTGGATTAGCACTGAAATTAACATTTTACATTCAAATAAAAGTGTTAAAAAGGTTATTAGTTATTAGTCAAATTGATTTAATCTTCACGTATCTCTATGAATCAATTTATCTGTAAGACCTTCTATTATATTTATTTTAAGAAAGAACTTAAATTTTTTTCATTGCGACTTATAATCTGAAGATATGGATTTTTGCAAATCTATCTAACAAGGCAAATTAGGTTTCTTACTAATTATAAAAGAATGAATAACTGAATCTTTGAACATGTATCCGTAAGTGTGCAGAATACCTGATATTTACGATAATACCATGAAGGTGCCATTAATTGCCATTGCCATTTATGGTATTATCGTATCGATCGTAAGCCCGGAGAGTTAAATACTCCTAAGTGAATCTCAATTCCCTGTCTCCAACTGTGTTACGCTGATGAAATCTAAAAAGATCGAAACCGGTCCGTGGCTGTTGTTGACTGGGAACAATGATATTTAATTATATAATAATTCGCACGACCAATAATTTTAAAATACGTTACCTAAACATGAACTGAACTCAAATTATGTTGGCATTCCTCATATTGTTGCATTTTTAAATTCTTTGATTAATATAATTAGAAAAGTGTGTATAGCAATCGAAAAAGGTAGACATTGTCCTCGACATTCCACAAGCATTGGTTCTTTAAGAACACTCTGAACTATTTCGCATCATCAGTATGCATTAAATTGTGTTATCTACTAGTGGTGCTCAAATAAAAAGGTACGAAGCGACACTGTGGGTGTAAATGATGTTTTTATTCAAAGTATATACCGTAGGCTTAGGCTCTATGTTTTCATTTATTAACGAAGGAATCCATGTTCCTACATCTCCTATAGCTCTGGCAAGATCCAGTCCTTCACATATCCTTGATTTCGTCGTCTGAGTTGATGTGCTGCTTTTTTTGGTAGGCGATGAAAGAGTTCCAGTACAATTATTCACGACAGAGAAGGTGTAGCCGTAGTGGGTTCCAAAGTATCTCACTGATAGAAAGGGACTATGTACGGGCCTCGCACTTTAAAGTCTGTTTTGGTATCATGAAGACCACGCTTTTCTAGAGCGGATTGTCATGGGTTATGAGAGTTAGTGCTGTCACTACAAGTAAGCCAAAGATAAAGAGGAAGAGCATGCAGTGGAAGCATGCATTGTCACTTGCTCTAAAAAAGTTTAAAGTCAGTAGGCAAGGTATTGCTCACCATCTTTTTTCGAGTACAGAATAACTATTATTCTGATGTGTACTATAAGACATTCCGAAGACTGCGCAGGTCTATAAATAACAAATGACCCGGGCTGCTCATAGAGAGTGTGATTTTGCTCGATGATAACGGGTGTCTACATGTCTGTAGGTTCTCACACGAAGAACTGACTAAGTTCAAGAAGGGGCCGCTTGACCACCAACTATCGTCCTGTGATTTACGTGTGTTTGGTCTCTTGAAAATACATCTGAAAGGGCAGTGCTTTAGCTCAGATGACGAACTCACTCTCATCATGGCCTGGGAAATTCTGGGAACACGGAATTCTTCATAAAATAAAGAATAAAGATTTAAACCCACAGTGCCGTTTGGTACTTTTTCATTGTAACACTTTAATAGTAGTAGCAGTGTTTGGCTATCGGCCACATGGCCCTCCCGCCGTGTGATTTGTGTATTTGTGTGTGTGTAAATGAGCTTGTTACTTTAAAGGATCGCCCCCGTCACCCTAAAACACCATTAATTGTATCCCAATGGTGAATAGTACCGGTCACCCATTCAACTGCTGACCCGAACCAACGTTGCTGCAAGTTAGTTCAGGGCCGCAACCGAATGCGCCACCACCGGCGTGTTACACTAATATTTATTTGTTTTATCCCTTATTAGCTACGTTATTCCTGCTAACATATTTAAGTAAATATGTACATAAAACAATACAAAAATTATGGCAGCAGGAAGCACAGGCAGAGTTCACTGCTTCTCAATGATCTTCCACTCGAGTCATATCCTTCCACATACAAGTGATAGACCTTGGTTACTTCAAGATTCATTGTTGATTTATTAATTCAGCAAATATGCTATATTTGGTCCCTTTTTAAAGGAAATTTTAGCCATTAATCAATATATGTTATCATGACTTGGTGCATGTTTGTTTGCTAGAGATGATAGCGACGATAGACGAAAATCAGATATGTAGGGTAGATATGTCGACATTTTATATATCTCTGAAATAACGAGGTTAAACAATTCTGTGATTTCTATGCTTGGACTAGAGAAAAACCTACAAATTTTTGCACGAAATTATCTAGCTCAATTACTGATGGATGGTATTTTTACTTGATTGTAGGGATTTTTCTTTCGCGATAGATTCTTTAATAAAATTCCAATTAACCCTCTGAAGCACATGATTTCGATAATTGAAAAAGATGTATGCAAAATAGGGTAAAATAAGTTTATTTTACTAAAATCTTATGTTTTAATACAAAAAATGGTGAAAAAATTATAAACTATCACAAGGAAGCCCTACCAACATGGTGGGACATGAATATCCCACCATACAACTAATTAAATAAATGAAATTTATTAAAACTCATATTTTTACCAAGGTACAGTGGCACTTGTCATACAGTACAGGACCATGATGTACGAACTTCTTTCTTTTTTGTGCTGCCGAGTACGCACTGCTCTGGAAGGTGTTTGGCGTCCTTTTTTCGTAATTCTGAGGAAACAATTTCTAATTTGCAATGTTAAGTGCTGACGTTGGTGGTGTGTTTATTTGTATTAATGTTTGGCCAACAAACCCTTCCGCACATTGCCTCTTAAAATTTTTTAAATCAATAGTTTGTCCCAATTGCTTGGAAACTATATATGAATTGATAATTGCAGCGTCCAGAAAATGAAACAATATACGGTGTAACCATTTCTTACTACGTCTATCAATATTGTAGTTAATTAATTGTCAAAATTTATCTACAGCATTCATGTTCGCATTATAATCGGTGATTATTTTAGGGCTATTTATAGAAATTTTTTAGCCACTTTAGTCCTTTCTCTGGACTGATGACACCTGATTAGAGTCGTGATAGTTTGATAAAATATACACTTCTCTATTGTCAATCCATTTTGTAGTAATGTTCTGGTTTTGTTAACAACTCCACAAGCATTTATTTGACGTTCCTTTTAATTACATCTGAAGTTGTATTAAAATTGTCCCATCATGCATCTTTTGATAACTCCTAAGGGTTAAATAGTAACTTGTGTGATACTTACAGAGTTACATAATTGGAATTGGAATAATTGGATAAGTAGCGATTGATATGGAGACCTTAGTTGTTCTGTTCGTGGGCGATTGTTTAAGCCAATATAAACTTTTTCCAAGCACAAACGGTGACTGTTATTGTTGCTGCATGTAAATATCTTCTTCCAAAAGATCATTCAAAAACGCTGGCTTGATATTAAACTGCTGAAATTAAAGACCCTTTATAACAATATTCAACACCTTATGGTAGGGAGTAACGCTCTCAGTGATGTCTTCACTGAGGCGTCTACTTTTATTATATCAATCATTACTGGAAAAGTGAAAAGTGGAAAGAAAACGTGAAAAGTTCAACCTCGGGCAAAACTTCTTCTGCTCACTGCCTTGGCCATCATAACTCATTCACTGTAATCATGTCGACAACGATTATATTAACCAGCTCAACTATATATGTCGACAGGTCTGACTTCTTCTTGCCATGAAGGAGGTGACTCATTTTCTTAAGGTTCTGAAGCAGATATTCGTTGAATTCAACCATTCAATATATTTTCTGACCCACTGGTAGTTCTACTAGAGACCATCCAACGATTAATGATTTTTATTAATTTTCGGTCATATGATCAAAACTCAAATTAAAAAATAACCCTGATAAAGACTTTATATTTATCATAACTGCTTTTTCCTCTGGTTCCACGGACGTCATAATTTTTAGGACACCTTTTGGCTTCATTATCTCAGATATGATAGCTTTGATTAGGCTTTACCATTGTCCCTGATGCACTACGGAATTCCCCAATTGGTTGTAAAACTTTAACGTCCATCTTCACCTGGCAATGTACATAATTTTGTTGAAAATATCAGCCTTCGCTTTAAATATTAGTATAGATTTGTTAACACCAAATAAATAATGCTTCATTCATCCAAGTTCATCACAGTTAATACTTAACTCTGAGTATAACAGATAGCAAGTTCGCAAGTTGGTGAACTGGTTTGAAAACAAACAATCCTATATTTTTCGTTAGCTAATTGGAACTCAAAGTGATGACAAAACTATGCTTATGTAAGCTATCCGGTGATCAGGGTTTTACAGAAAGTACAGAAGACGATAAGGTATCATATTCCTTTTAGCGAATACATATTGCCCTTATTTTAATTAAGTAAGATTAAATTTTTCTACGTTTAAAAATCTGTTGTAGTACCTAAAACTTTAATTTAAGGTTACAATTTTTCTCTACTTGTCCCAAATCCCAAATTCATGGGTTTACTTTATTTGAACCATTTGATTGGACGGGAAATGTTTTATAGTAGTGTAGTTCAACTATATTAATTTTTAAATTTATACTGTCTGGTCTATCATGAATTGTCTATGTGTGTTGGAATCGATGATTGATTAATTAATTGTAAATACATTTAGTACAATCTCTGATTAATTAATTAATACCAAGGGGAAATCAATCATTTAGAGTAGTTGAATTAGTATTAAGGTAGACCTGGAGTTCTACACCTTTAATAAGTCGCTTAAGAGAGTATGCTACATATAGTTCTTAAGTACTGTGCAGTACTGCGGTCTCAATGAGTCGCTTGAAATAGAATTTCTTTGAACAAATTTCTTCTTATTAATTATTTACTGATCTTCACAAAATAAAACTGTTAATTCTTTTAGAGGCAGATTTTACCTTTACATAATGGAAATATCTAATATTTAAATTTCTTTCTCAGGAAATTATTTTTTTTAATCATTAAAATATCTTCATGATTGACACTTATTCTTAAACATTACTCACTTTTATAATTATTATCCTCATACATGTATTACCCCAATTGTTTATCTATATAAATTCTGTAATTCGTTAAAGCCTTTAAAAACCTGACACTCTTTCGAACGTATAAAAACGCTTAGTTTCTCCGAATAATTTACTGTATTCATTGTCTGGCGCTCGTTAATCTTATTCTAAAAGTGAAACCTGACATTCCTAAAAAATGGTTTTAAAGAACAGCGATGGGTCGGCTGGTAAAAAAAAGTAACCCTTTACACTTAAAAGCATGCTTGTAAATTAGAAAGCTAAGGTTGAATAGATTCCCCATCCCCTGTGTGCGGAGAGAGACTCGGCGGCCATTAAAAAAATCAATAGGGTTAAAACGCATCATCCCTCTGTTCGTCTGAGGGGCAGCGGAGAAATGCACCTTTCCCTCCGCCATTGTGCGCCCGGCCCGGGCCAGGGTCATAATTCAGGCCCTCAGGAGGAGAAACCGTTCGGGGGTCGGAATGAATTACGGTTACGGCCTCCACTCGAAATCAAAAAGTTTAATATTTATCGCTTGTTGAGTTCGCCTGAATTTTCTCCTCCCCCTAGCGCGGAAATTAGAATTGCAAAAAAGTATGGAAATTATAATAAAATATCGAGGATAATATATGGTTACTCAATTTTTGATTTGAATTTTAAAATATTTATTTCATCAACTTAAATTAAATGTTATCATAACATAATCTTAATATACTATTTTTATTAGTAAATTGGTTGATTTAGTTACGTGAAGATTAAATTAATTTGTCGAATAAAGAATAACCTTTCTACACAATTTTATTTGAATTACCAAAAGTACATTTCGGACTTAAAGTGACCATTATCAATGGATTAGTGCTAATCCTTTATGTCTTGAAATGTAAATTTGGTAATTCAAATAAGATTGTGAAGAAAGATTATTAGTGCTTTATTCGTAAAATTATTTTGCTTCAATCAATCAAACAAAAAAACAAACAAATTTATTTAGTTATAAAGTTAGCGAAATTGTATTTTTATATTTCAAAATCTTTTATGAAGTAGAAGCTTTGGCATTGATGAAAATGATTAAAAATGTATCCTAAATGTACAAATTTGAGCTTTTCTACGCAACGTAGATTTGAGAGGAATTCAGCACTGGTTGGGATCGATTAAAAATTATCAATTCGAAGCGGGTCCCGAGGGTTTATTGCTTATTAATGGGAATAGGGAGCGTGTGCCCGGACGGACGGGTTTTGTTTGCGTTCGTGCTGTATCTATTTGGGGCTTGCAAAAGCATACAAAAATCAAAAAGTGTTCTGAATTTGCTCCAATATTTATGAAGCTGTAAACCGGAAATATGTGGCCAAATGGATACAATTTATTAATTAAAAAAGCACTCGAATTGCACCTGGCGATAAGTGTAAAGCAAAGTTTGCTTTTGTTTTTAGATAAAATACGACCACACTAGTATTGAAAAAAATAATAAAAAGTATAAACCACTGAAAATTGTATTTCCTGTTTTGACAAAAACGTGTGTTGTATATATCAATTAGTATACTCAATGGCCTTGAATTTATATATGTAACGTAATATTTACAGTTGTTCACACACTGTTACTTTATTTTTGTCTTATTCCTTATTTTATCTTATTTAAATTGTATGATTGGTGCTTTGGTGTTCCTCCGTTATTGTATACGCTTAATTAATAGTATTCTCTATCTCATGACTTCTGTTTATATACTTTGTGGAATATTTTTATTGTGAAAATATCTCATTTTTGTCATGTTAAACAGTTTTCCTACTTTGTCATTTTTTTCATCTTCATTATATACAAACATTTTTATTGACCAATAGATAAATACATAACTCAGATAATAATGACTATATAATTAAAAATTTTGTTTACACTCGTCGACTGGCTTTCATCGTTTAATTTTTCTTTTTTTAGTTGTTCTGAAAATTCTTTTATTTCTTCTTCGCCCATATATTTTATCATTTCCGTTATCATACCGTCCATTCAGGTTTTTGTTTTTAAAAAGTTTTTTAACAAGAACTTGCTTTTCAATAGGAATAACATGAGAGTTTTGACATTCTTTTGACATATCAGAAATATAAGCTTTGGCAACTATTAAAATGAATTCAATTAAAGCCGGCCGACTATTCACATCGTCGTAGAATCGCTGTGTTAATTAAAGAATAAACCGCTTCAGGCGAAGCCCATTTTCATTTGCCTGGATACGTCAACAAGCAAAATTGCCGCGTTTCAGCTTCTGATAATTGTTGAGAAGCCTTGCATGATCAACGTGACATTTCTGATGTGCTATGTGGTCTGGAGGCGTGATTGGATCGTTTTTTCGAAAATTCGGCTGATTTTGCTATTGAGAGATGTTAACAACCGAATTTTGGCCTAGTATTCAAGATATGGATATATACTGACATGTGGTTTCAACAGAATAGTGCCACAAGTCACACAGCCACCGAAATAATAATTTATTGCAAATCAAATTTTTCGGTCGAATAATTTCACAAAACTTAGCTGTTCTTATATCTCCTCAATACCATCTTCATTTTTTTCTTTTTCTGTTAACTGTCTGTCCTGCCTCCATCTTTCTATTGTCCTCATTTTTTTTTTAATTATGTGTCCGTTTTCGCCTTTTCTATTTCTCATATTTTATTCCTTTCTTTGTTTTAGTTCTTTAAGTGTTTTTTACAAAAAATTTTGGTCTCTTTATCATTTCATTTTTATTTAAAAATGCGTCCACGATTTTTGCTTGATGAATGATTTTTCATTGTTTTGGTAATTTTTTCCCATGATTTTTTTGTATATTTGTTTGAAATCCGCTAATACTTGTAGCTTCTAATGGAATGTCTGAAAGTTTTTTCCACATCTATTTAAGTTCTGTACTTATTTCAAATAGCCTGTTTAATATTTTTGAATTTTCCCGAAGGTCCATTTCTTAAGGTTTATGAGTTCTGATTTTTTAAATTTTTAAACTATTACATATGTTAATAAGTTATATTAATCGTCCATCATAATTTTTGGCATGATAACGACAAGATTTTAGAATTCGATTCATTAGAAGGATAGTACCTTCTAACGTATCGGATTATCAAGGCAAAAATTATGATGAATGATTAATCGAACTTATTAACATATGTAATAGTATACAAATAAAAATAAATAAATCGAAAGAGTACAATGCTTTTCCCTCCTACAGAAGCTATGCTCGGTGATATTAACTTTATTTTGAAAGGATCTAATCAGCTAAAGAATATTGGCTAGCCATAAGTATATAAGTAGTATATATACGAGGGTCAACTACTTCTTTTCAAAAAGTCACTACGAAAATTTAAAGATTTGCCATAACAAGTTTAAAGTTTTTGTATCTCATCTTCATATTCTTTATTCAGGTATGTAATCTTTCTTTTCCCGCAAAAATATCTTTTAGATTTTTGTTAGTAGATGGTAATCTGAAGTAGCTAAATCATCTTTTATCTTTGGCCTAAGAGTTTAGTTCATTAATATTGGTTTTTTGTATACGATAAGAAATAAATGAATAAATAAATCTTTCATGTTTCGAAACATCTAAAAATAGATAGCCAATTTCTTTCCTTGCAAATACGTCAAATATGTCAGTATTTGTAATATTTCCAATGTTCTACGTTATTCGTACTAAAGGGTTTATTATATCTTGTAAAAAGTGATATTGCAATTTTGTCGATTTCTTCTGGAGCAACTTCTACTTTTCGGCTACATCTGAAGCACACAAACCAACAAATTTAGTTGGTGAAAAACGATCAAAGTTTTACGTGTTTTTACACAGCTTATTTTGCCAAGGTTATGCAAGTCTATAAATCCTACTGACTAATAAGACAGATATAATCCAATAATATCGAATCTTTCCACTAAACCAAGTAGTTTTATCAAAATTAGAAGTTTCAGGCCATGAAACTACTTAATGAAAATTTGTGCAAATTGTCTTTCTTAGTAATTATAATAACCTTAGATGTACCCTTATTTTATTTTATTGAAATTTTCTTGCAACTCTTCTCTTTTTTATCATTAAGATCACGTGATTATGATTTACTATTTATAATAATTTATTGAGCTTAATGCTAAATTTATCTCGGTTTAAAGTAAAAACCATTTGATTGGTTCCACGGCTGATTTATTATTTTCTCTACGATTAGTTTTCATAATAAGTTATTATCAATTGTTGAAACAAATTGTCTGTGAAGCAAACCAAATATTTTTAGTTTAAACCAAGATACCTCAATAATGAAGAGAGGAATTATTTAAATATGTGCTAAATTTAGTTTTAAGGATGATTATGATAATAATATTCATAAGTTGTTGAAATATAAGAAAAGCGCATCTTTTAATAAAACAAAAAGTTATAAAAATTTCATAGAATACAAATTTAAAAGAATTTTTGTAAACAGTGCTGTGAAGAAAGCGACAGAACTGAAGAAAGGTTTAATGATGTTTTTTATATGAAGGATTTGGAGAAAAACTTCAAACATAGAATATCTAAAGTATGATATGAAAGAAGAATAAAAAGAAATATTGATACTATTCAACAACATAAGCGTAAGAGAAGTGCTGTTTCTGATAAAGATGAGGAAAGGAATTATTGTCCGAAATGATAAGTAAGAAGATAACTCTATAAACTTATTATTATGAAGATTTAGAATTGACGCTCTACTATTTAATCTTTAGAGATGAGAGGACATAGTCTGTAATGAGTCCGATGAATTTTCTTAGCTCTTTCCTCGTAAGTTCAAGCACCTTATGGCTGTAATCGAATTTGATGAGTCGTTTTGATTGACGTAGGCCTGATACATTGTTCCAGTACTTACGTATTCTATCATCTTCTTATTTTTGCACCACTTCTCTTCTGCGTGCCATGGGGAGTCCGCAAAACGGCCCTGGTCCTATAGGCGTGGCATTTGCGCCTCTTTTGGTGAGTTATCTGCCACTTCGTTGCCTACGATACCACCGTGCCTTGGGACCCACATGAGTATCAACGAGTTCAGTAACAAGAGGGTTCGTTGACATACCCAGACTCAGTGCCTATCCAGGCATTCTCTGAGGCAAAAATCAATTGCAATTGCTTCCGCTTGCATAATCGTGGATGTCGTACCAAGAGCCATAAAGCTCATGTAGTTTTGGTTAGGGCCATAAAAGTCTATTCCTGTACCTCTGCTATTCTTGGCACCATCCATTTAGTTAGAAATTTGGCAAAGAATTTCAAGATATGAATGATAAACTTATTCAAAGTGTATTTGACTTTACCACAACACCTAAATGATACAACCGCCTTAAATTATCTGAGAAAATTCGTTCAGGAAGTTTATTCATAAAAGTAATGTCGTTGCATTTCTATCCCATTAAAAGGATAAGAATCTATTATGTTCAGTTTAATTCTTCTAAAATTTTTTGAAATTCATCACCGCTACTGTTTTATAATTTGTCTTAGTATTGTTAATCTGTTGGCCTAGTAAATGACTATTAACCGGCGATTTTTTGGCTCGATCGATGATGGCGGATGATGTGATGTAATGCATTCAAATGTAGTGAGTGTTGTGTTCTGTTTGAGATTTCTGCTTAAGCAGTACAGAGAGGAAATATGTAGGTTGAAATGATTTTTGGATTTTTTTACTCAGATATAAAAGACATGATAAGAATATCTGATTTAAAATTATATAGGAGTTTTGTAGTAATTAAACGCTGAAATAACAACCACTGCCTGACGAAGCTACTGTGTGACAAAACAATTGTCACAGTGTTTCAAAATTGAAAATCTGTGTAAATTCTTAACCAGAGCGTTTACGTAAAGAATTTTTAATAAGTTCTTAGAGAAGAACTCTCGCTAAGCTCAGTTTTGGTCGAGGTTGGTCTTACCTTGATAATCCAAGCACTCTTCCAGCCATGGTTAATACAATACAAGTAATCGTCCCTGTATACACATCACTACCGTATGATCTTTTGGAAGAAGATATTTACATGCAGCAACAATACCAGCGATTAATAGTATTTGATCAGAAATACCAGTGATATCGTTTGTGCTTGGAAAAAGTTTATATTGGCTTAAACAATCGCCCAGAAATGGAACATTAAGAGATATTTACGGTCGATACTTATTTGTCTTCAGAAATGGGGGTCATGTTCAGATCAGAGTTTAAACAGATTGAAAATCTGTTTAATCTCTCAACCAGAGCGATTCATCTACTACAAACATTGTGGAAGTAACAGCCTGCTCAATAGAGTTAGTTGGAAGGATTACGTAAAGAATTCACAAAAAGTTCTCTCGCTAATCTCGATATTGTAGATAGTAGAAGTTGGAAATGTTAGAAAAAGGAAAAAAGACAAGTAAAATAAGACGAATAATTTTGTAGAATTTTATGACCACTCTTATAAATATAATATCTTTTTTGTACGGTAACCTCCTGAATAGTTTTGTCCTGGTTAAAATTTTGGTGGTTGTGATATTTTTAAATTTCAGTTTGTGATCTATAGAAATTTATTTAATAATCACAATGGTATTACAATGTTCATATCTAAAATTATATTCAACTTATTCTAAGAATAATATCTACAATATTTATTTTCCAATATTCCTTGTTTTAATTTTAATTATGTGTTAAAAAGTTTCCAGAAAATACATAAAATTGAATCTCAAGTACAGAAAAATTGCGATTATATAAAATGCTTTTCTGATATTGGTTTTTAATAATATCCAATTTGTCAAAAATTTCCTTTGAATTTCTAGAATCATCTAGCATAATTTTATCAAAAGTTTTTAGTAATGTTTATTCAGATACATTTTACTCTATTTTTTGTTATACTTGATATGAATTATTTACATAATTTTGTGTTCATTTTCCATCTGTTTTTCCTCTTTTAATCTAATATTTCTTTCTTTATCACACACCAACACCAATTGAATAATCTTCCATCCGCTTTAAAAAACAATAGGATGTAATTGTGGCGTTTTTTGACATAAAAACGAAAAGAATTTTAGCCTTAGAAAATCACCTCCATTGCAAAATAAATGCTCTAGTATCACAAACATGTTTCTTTATTCTGCAGATTCAATTGCAAAAAACAATTTTTTAAAGAATACTTTATTTAAAGATTAAATTAAAAAGTTGTGTTAAAATATAGTTACATGATAATAAAACTATGTCTATTTGTACCTACGATTTTCGACAATAATAACAACTTTTCAACTGCTTAATAATCAGATTGATATTGGTGTTTTTCTATGTTTTAGTCCGTCTAAGCTAATTTTTGTAAGGTTATTTAAATGAGCTAAATATACTCTCACTAACTTTCATTAGAAATTTGGCAATGATTTTTAAGCTATATATGTAAACATGTTCAAATTGTGTTTGACTTGACCTTATTTACTGATGCGTGTCTAAAAAATTATGTTTTTTGGTACTTTTTTGTAAACTCTTTCTAAATGGCGTCAATACCGTAACCGTTTCTGTTATATCCTATCTATTTGATGAAATTGAAGATCCAAATTAATAAATTTGGTAGAAGAAACACTTGTTATATTCTACACTTTGGCCTCTATTTATAATTGCCTAATACGTGTTTCAATCAGTAACGATAATTTTCAAGGTAAAAATAGCTTATACTTATTTTTCATAGTCTTGTCTTTATTTACAGTTCCCTGAAACGTTTTTCGATTAGTTTAGACTAAAGTGTATTTAAAATGACCGTTTAGATAAGTTTAGACTATAGCTTACAATTTAAAAATGATCATTACTGATTGAAACACCTGCAAATAAAGACCAAACTCTGAAACATAACAAGTGTTACACTGAATTGAAAAATTCACTATGTTTCACATAAACATAGTGAATTTTCCAATTCAGTGTAAGTATGGATTACCACGTAGTAACGGTCGCAACCACTTTCTTTATTATAACAAGTGTTCTTTCTTTTCACCAAATTTGCATATCTGGTTCCATCAACAGTGTAGCGCAATACGTATTAATTATGTTAAAAGTCCAAATTATCCAGAAAGATTATCTATTAAAATAAGGTTACATGTTTAATTAATTCTTCAAACATTTTTGGGAATTCTTCTCTGCTACTGTTTTTTCGATGGTCTTTTATTTCATGCTTAAATATTTATTTTTTCTATTATCAATTTTTTTTTATGTGTGTATTCAATTTTCTCGAAGATTTCTAATGATTTTTCATCAAGAGTTCTAAAATATTTAAATAATTTTAATTCCTGCATTTATTGTTTTAATTTTTAAGTTTTGCTGAAATATTCTGAGAAAATTGATAACTACAGGAAAATTTCGATAAAATAAAATACTATTCTAAACTTAGCATTGAATTTCTTTAAAAACTATTCTTCAATAGTTATATTTCTCTTCCTAGAAAATGGATATAATTAAAACTAGGAAATTCCTATAAAATAGCATACTTCAACCATTAATCCCAATAAATCTTATCTTTTCGTCCATTTTCCCATCATCGCCAACTTGTAAGTCTTTTGAAATGACCTTTGATACTAAACTTTCCTTTAAACTACATTCCCAAATGCTTAAGCTAAAAATAAGAGCTAGATATTTTAGACACCTAACATACAAACAACAAATAATAAATACAGCAATAACAATCTTTATTTTTCTTCTTCGAGAGAGGTTATAGGGTAAATGCGTTTACGCACCTAACACGCCCAATTATGGGGGTCGTGTGTGGGACTCACCCTAGGGAATACCCACTAAACCCTGGATATGGTCTGCCATCCTCTCTTGGCGTCTGTATGTACAACTCTGGAACTGTGTTAGTATTACTTCAGGGTGGGCCGCCCGAACGTACTGTTCTAGTACGCCCTAGTTGTGTTCGGTGTTGTCGTCTGGATGCTGCTTTCTTGTCTATCCTTTACTCTCTTTACTTTGTTAATTTCTCTTCTACCTTCTTGCTTAAGATTCTTCCTATCATTTTATTTATTATGTCCCATCTTCATTTTGACTCTAGCATGGTTTCTACTAAGTTGGTGTCATGTAGGGTCTTCCCCAGTTCTCTTTCTGATTCCTGTCTCTCTTTTTTTCGTAGTTTCAACGTTTTTAGGTACTTTTTGAAGCATCTGTGCTATGTGGTAGTTGACCTCGCCGTATTTTCTCTGTATCCACTTTTTTATGTGAGAGATCAGTTTCTTGGTTCTGCGTGTTTCGTTTTCTTCCTAATTCCTCTGCCACTTATATTCCAGGTCTTTCCTTATCTCTTTCTTGTCTTCCCCTTTGTTTGTTTATTCTCATTTTTTCTTCTACTAGGAATTCTATAGGCGGCGTGCCTGCTAGCACCAAATGCGCTACTGCTGGAGCAGTGCGATAGACGCTGCATATCCTTAGTGCTCGTCTTCTCTGTATTCTTCTTAACATGTTCTTATATTTGTTTTTTAGTAATGCTTCCCCCCTTATTGGAGCTCCGTATAGCAGTACTGAGTATGCCGCCATCATTTGGCATCTTCTCTTGCCGGCTCTTGTGCCCCCTACATTTGGCATAATCCTACCCAGTGTGTTTACTATTTGTTCTGATTTTTTAACTACCTCAGTAACATGCTTGGTCATTTTCATGTTATGGTCAAAGATTATTCATAGATATTTTAGGGATTCTGTTGTAGTTATTGTTGTTATATGTTTTAGCTTTCTCCTCGCTAGCAATAGTACTGCTTCCGTTTTCTGAGTCGCTAGTTGCATACCTTTCTCTTTAATCCAGCCTTGTATAATTTGTATGGTTCTGTCTATTCTTATCTCCAGCCAATCTCCTGTTCTTGCTGTAGCTACAATCGCCAGGTCGACTGCGTAGCCTATAAGTCTTACGCCTTCAAGAAGTTTTAGTCTTAGTATATCGTCGTAGAAGATGGCCCATAGTACGGGTCCTATTAGTGAGCCTTGTGGTATACCTCTTTTCATTTCGAACTCGGTATTTCCTATTGTGATTTTCCTGTTTTGAAAAAAGCTCATCATCATCCTCACCAGGTATGGTTTTATCTTAAGTTCTTCCAGTTTTTTTTATTATGTATTTCCATGATACACTATTGAAAGCATTTTTGACATCAAGTGTGACGAGTGCGCAGTAATGTCGGATTGTTGTGCATTTATTTGGTGTTTCTGTGTCATGGGGTCTATTGTTGATCTGCCTTTCCTATATCCATATTGTGAGTTTGATAGATCCCCGTTTTTTTATTTCTTCGTTTATTTTCTCTCTTAATAGAGCTTCTAGTAGTTTTCCGTTCGTATTTGGCATGCATAGCGGTTATCTGGGAAGTGTTGAGCTATTTATTCATTAAGTATGTCAATACCTTGGTTTGTACTGTATTAGTCTCTTAATGAGTTCTGCGAGTATGTTGTCTGGTCCTGGCGTTTTTTTTTTGTTTCATGTTTTCTCCTGATTTTCGTAATTATTCTTCTGTGAAGAGATCTATTTTGTTCTGCTCTACTTCCAAGAGATCTCAGTTACACGTTTCGTCGCTAGAGAAGAGTTCTTGTGCGATCTCCTTATTTTCTTCGTCCCTTAGTTTTGAGGCTAACGGTTTATTTATTCTTCTGGATACTATTTTGTACGCTTTTCTAGATCGTTACATATTTCTCTCCAGCTGTTGCGTTTTGCTGTTTGTTTCCTATCCTGTAGATCTTTTCTGCATCTTGTGTATTCATTATGAAGCTTTTTTTTATGGTTGTTGTTGTTGCTTTTTTATTTCTTGGCTATCAGGCATTTCTTTTTTTTCCGCCATCTCTTCTTTCCACCAGTGTGTAGGTTTTTGGTTTCTTTGGGAATGTTTGATCGCTTGTTTTTTTTCATTCTTCTTCCCATCTTTCGCTGCTAATCTGTTCTTTTATTGTTTTAGTACATTTTCTGTACTCCTATTGAAGTTTGTCATGAGTACTGGTCTGATTCTATATTCTGGGTGTATTCTTTACTGTCTTATGGTGTTTTTTTTTTTTGTCGTGTCCGGGATGTATATACTGTATGTAATGTCCTTATGGTCGCTAAGGTTTCGTTCTGTAGTACTTGCCATTTTTTAATACTTGGTGCTAGGTTCGAGCTGCATGCTGCTATGTCAATGAGCGATTTCTTGTTTCATTGCACAAAGTTTGGTTCGTTCCCTACATTTACGATTTCAATTTTTTCATTTTTTCCGCAGTTATAGCTTTTTTGTTCTCTCCTTCGCATTTAGTTGCTACATGTCCGAAGCCCTAGTATCGGTAGCACCTATTTAATTGTATTCTTCTCTCCATGGAGGTATTAGTCAGCCCTACTCTGAGTTCCTTTCCCTTTAGTAATTTGCTTGTGTGTCCACATAGGCTTCTCTTAGTTCGCCCAATTTTTATTCTTTGTTTTTTAGACTTCCAATTCTATGGCTTCAATTACCTCCTGCTTGCTTGTTATTGCATCTAAACTCTTGATATGTATTGTCTCTTGTTTTCTGCCTTAGTTTGATTTCTTTGTCTTTGCTGGTAATTGCCTTCTTTACTTTCTCTAATGCATTTAGATCCTTTTCTACGGTTATTATCATAGCATTTCCCCTCTCGGGTTTTCCTGATGTCTTTTACTGACTTGCAGGCAGGGTTTTCTTTTATAGAGTTCTTGACTCTTGTTAGTAGGGTTTTATAGTCTTCTTTTTCTTCTACTACTAGGGCGTAGGTCTTATGCTCCTTCTTTTGTCTTGTATTTTAACTTCTTCCTTCGTTGGCATTTTGTCTGCGTATATGGCCACTTGTGTATTTTGTTCTTTAAAGATGCATTCTGTCATTTTCCTTTTGGTCTCCAAGCTTATTCACTTTGTGTATAGCCACCTACTCTGCTTCTTCTGTTTTCGTAGCTTGTTCCACGCATCTTCTTTGTCTCCTTTCATTGATATCTTTATTACCTTCCTGTTATGGTACACCTTGCCACAAAGTTTGCCACCAATCCTGTCAAAACATCCTGAAACGCCTATGTTTACCGCTCAATCCTTCCTAGAATAATTTTGCAAATTTGGTAAAGTTAACTGAACTGTGTCGAAATTTTCCAGCATCTTTTAATTTGAGTTCCTAGAATGTCCTAGAATCTTTTGCCTCAGTTCTAATATGTTTCAACATTTCATCTTTTATTTGATCCGTATTGTTTTGACAAGCTTTTCTACGATTTTTTCAAGAACAATTCTATTGACGGATATTCAATATTTCTTACTTCATCTTAGCAAAATTCGCTAGAATATTTTAGATCCAATAACCAAGAACACTATCTCAGAAAATATTTTTAGGCATTCAATTAAAAGCTGATGTTATTACAATATAGTCATATGATGATACAATTATCTCCACTTCAAGTACGATTTCCGGCAATCATATAACGATTTATTCAACTCAATCGTTATTATCACAATTGACGCCTTAAATAATCAGAAATTGATTTATTTATTGAAATCACCAGTTTTGACATCTCGTTACAAATTGCTTGCAATAAGACAGTGTCAAAACATCACTATCTATGACGATTAATCATCATCAACTAGTACCGTTGTACGGTTTTTAAAAAGCGATGTAATTTTGAATTATGCATCGGCGCCTGATTGATGGTTAATTAATTGTTGCTCGATAGAGTGCGCTAATTAATGTTGATTGATGTCAGGCCGGTTGTTGCTGGTGATTGCGTTGGAAATTATTTAAATGGACGCAAATTTTGTATTCAATGCAGTGGCGTTATTTATAGCCATGTTTATTAGCTGCGCTTGAATGGTAATTGTTGACATTCATTTACATTTATTTTTAATTGTAATTACAACAAAAAAAATAATAATGCGTTCGTATTTTTTACATTTTTAATTAATTCTATTGCGAAGTTTTGTAAACCTGCCGGATATCGTTCACCCCTTCAAGGCCTGCCCGATAAAATATAGGATGTCGTTAAATATTCAACTTTGTCATTAACGAACTTTGACGGGCAGATGATTAACCGCGCAATTAATACATTACTAATGGCCAAAGACGTTTATATGGCCGTTTTATGGTTCGATCGCTGTCGCCGGGTGTGTTTTTTATTGTTTTGGATTTTTATAGTGTTTACGCACCTGTAATGACATCACGACTAAATCAATCATCTGGAAACTAGTGACACCGGAGCTGCACACGTGTCACGTTTTACGGTCTGCGGTGATGATTTTACGACGTCGAGCGTGTTTTTCTGGCGTAAATCATTTCTACGCTACGCCTCTGCTCGAATTTCCTTCAAATAGCGTTTGAAAACTAGGCAAACTAAAACGGCATGTGTTGATTTATGTTGTTGTTTCTCTGAAATCCTTGACGATTATAATTGCAGTTTTTCTGCTATGCCGAATGAAAAAATTCTGAATCGAATTGAAGTTTTTGTACGTAAAATTATCAGGAGTGATTGATTATCGACCATGAGCTTATTACTTCAAAGGATTGACCCCATCACTCTAATTGAATTACATCTCATTAAAGAAGAGAAGGTCGTCCAACTAATTCAACAGTATACTTTCTATGTAAGGGGAAAATTCAACCATAAGAATATATTTCTGATTAATGAATTAATGTGTTATCCTAAGAAATTGGTATTTTAATTGTTAATCAAAAATAATGTTAGATTCGTATGTTTAGTAAAGTTCTTAGCCAAGTATCTCATCACCGTATGCCATCATAATATTTTGTTAATCGTCTGAATTAAAATTCTTCAAAATGGATTTAGATAGAAGTTTATGTCCTTGACAACAATTTAATTTTTTTTCTAAACGAGTGCATCGAAGGGACAATCCTCTCAGGCCTAACACACGTTAAAGTAGATTGTAAAATCAGGGACGGATTTAAAAATAGCTCCGGATCCGTTCGACTTTTCCATCAACTCGTGCAACTTGGGGTATAGAAGTAAACACTTCGCTGGCTGCAGAGGATGTCGACTTATTTTTTTCACACTGCAGGATTCTAAAATTGTACGACGTTTTAAATAACTATTTCAATCAAAGTTTCCTTCAAAGGTTTCAAATGTTTGCTAAATCTAAACCTAATTATAACACACATACAATTTTTGGCAATACTTAATAATAACCGTAGTAGTAGTGTTTGGCTATCGCCCACGTGGTCCTTTTGCCATGTAGATTATGTAAATAATCTATTAAAAATACATAAAATACATACAGATTATGAACCATTACAAATCTTTTTTTTATAAGAGGAGGGGAAATCCTGCATGGACTAAAACCTCTCCTCTGCGATCACTGTTGTTTGACTAGTCCAGGACCAACAGATATTCTCCAGTCTGGTCTCAAGCAAAATGATCGCTAAGAGTTGGATGGATCATTTTCTCCCTCGAAAGAAGCAGCGATACCGAGCGGATTTCCCTGGTTCAAGGTCATTATTAATCAAACCCAACTTATAAAGCCTAATGTTCATTTAGCACTGAAAAAAAAAGTGAAGAAAGGAATATAACTTTATAAATCCTAATTCAATAAGGATTTAATTGAATTTGATAAAGTTTCTACTATGTTAATATTCTAAAGTACTTTTAATTGCTCTACATCTTTCCGTAATATAAAATATATTAATTTTATAGTTAAATCTGTTAAAGATTTATCAATTAACTTTAATTTACTATAAATGCCACCTACAGCAGTAATATTTTGATTGTTGGACAATTAACAAATAAACACTGATATCTCACACGTGCGAGTTGTACTCTGCGGAACGTAAATGTTGTGATATTATTTTATGCCTAATAAAATTTTACGGCCACTTAATGATAATAAACTTGTTGCGGAGGTTTAATTTTTCCGCTGATAACGAATCTGGCCGAGGCGCCCGATTCCCGATTTCTCCTCAGCCGTCATCCGAGATAATTTGTGTAATACGAAATCCGTCAAGGTGATAGCTCTCTCTCTCGAAAGATGAATCCGATTCGAATTCGGAGTGATGTAATTCGAAATGCGAAACGGCGTGATTCACCTCCGGTAGAACGTAGAACATCCGTTCTGAAAATTTCCGTGTGTGATTTATCTCGAATTAAGCCATTAAAGTTATCTTTACGTCGCTTTAATCTCCACGATGTTTGTGTTCAAATAATCTGCAAACTGTAGTGGTGATATATCGCGATAATTAAAATCTTAATTTGTTTTGTTGATATGTTAATCGTAATCTCTTCTACTGTATTTCCTTTCGGGCATTAGTATCAAAATTGCGTGGTTTACTTTATAAAAATTTAAAAAAAGAAACAATAGGAAAAAATCTGTAAAGTCAAAATTCTTTTATTCTCTCTGGTGAAAATATAATTCTTATAAAATTTTGAAATCTAAAATTTATTGATATTGACAGTGTAGAATACTCCTATGCTCGAATTTCTTTCAAAAAGCGTTTGATAAATAGGCAAACTAAAATGATGAGTTGATTTATTTAAAATTTTAAAATATACTTTGATGGCCACAAATCTTATGCTTATTTTTTTATACATTTTACCATCTTTTAATGAAGTTTAGAATTTTGACAAGAACTGTACTTCTAAATTCGCCAAGTTTTATAAAATCGTTCATCAAGAATTTTCATTAGTTCTAAATCACCAAGCAAAACAAATTATCGAAAATTTGACCATATCCGGAGGAACAAACAAGAAGATGACAATGCTCGGTAGAAATCTAGACAAGTCTAAGATGACTGTTCCGAATTTATCCAATTCTTTGGAGGAAATGTATTACTTATGTCTGATGGAAAGATAAAGGCATGTGTCTTTGGACCAACTAGTGGGAATCCAATTATTAGAGGAGTGGGCAATTCACCAGTTATATTTGCAAAAGGATAAACTTCAATAGCTGCATCAGTATCGGTTCATATAGCTCCTGTTACAAAAACAAATTTTACGATAAAATAAAGTAGACCTTATTGAATTTAATCACTTTGAAGAGCCAGACCTGTCGAAATTGAGCTTTTCTGAACGGATGAAGCTGTTTACGAAGAAGCAGTCAGAGGAAAAGATGCAGAACCT
>CAXAKX010001123.1:0-16917 GCA_963969525.1 Ontholestes murinus
GAATTTTTGGAAACCATGTTGTAGGTCAACATTTCTTCGAGGGCCATCTCAGTAGGTCTATGTATTTGTACTTCTTGCAAATTGAATTACCCGGAACGTTAGCTAATGTACCCTAACTAACAAGAAACAGGGTGTGGTTTTAACAAGACGGAGCACCTGCCCAATTTTCACAAGACGTGAGGGCATTTCATTTTTCCCAACCAGTGGATTGGTAGGAATGAACCCACCAAATGACCTGCTAGATCTAAGGATCTAACAAAACCTGAAATTGTTTATAAGGAATCACCAATAGCACTGAATATCATATGCTTGATATCGATTTTTCTTCAGAATGCTTTGTACTGACCTCTCGCTTATGCCAGTTCCTTCACCAATGTCTTTTTGGTTCCTCGTTGATGATAGGCTTTCTTCTTTTGTTTTTTGTAATTCACACCTCCCATTTACATGTCAAACTAATTGTTTAATTGACAGATGCATTTTTTTCAGTCATGGCTATCTATTCAAAAACAAATTCGCATTCAAGGACCGTTTAAAATATAAATTCTTTTATATCTTGAAAATTATCACTTTTAGGTATAGGGTATGCTTAACATTTTTTGTAGAAAATTAGATGTAGAATAATATAAAATTTAAAAAAATATATGATTCCATTTAAAAAAAAAGAGTTACGACAATTTGAAATTTTAGAAAATGGCGTGTCTGATACAAAGGCAGGGTTCCTCAAAAGTGAAAATTTTTAACACTGGTACATAAACAATACTTATGACCAACCATAGGAAAAAGAAAATTTCTTAAATTTTAAATACAACATCAGAATAATTTTTTTTGTGAACCTCCGCTTTTTACATTTTTTTCAGAAAAACGTCAATAACTCGGAAATGCCATATCGAAATTAAAAACCAAAAAAAGGTTTAAGTTATAAAATACTATCCAAATTATAAAATGAAAAAATATACAGGGTGTTCCATTTAAAAAAATGTTTGCTTTTGTTATAACGCAAAATTGGGACACCCTGTATATTTTAAAATAATTTTACGGCATAGAGATTTTTAATTCAATAAATTTTTATATGAAACATTTTTTTCTATCTCTTACGAGAAAGGCGCTAGGAAAGCTTGACGCACTGTTGCAGGACCCTGTATAAATATATATATATCTCGATTTTTTGAGTTTTTTAAGCTTATAATTGTATTTCTTACAGTGGTTGGGCTAACTTCTATAAATTTAAAGTAACTGTTTGATTTTGTCTTTAGATTTATCATCAGCATGTTCATCAACAATGTTTGTTAGGAAGTAGATGTATGGTGTTAATTATTTCGCTCTCTGTAATAGGTATAAATGAATAGGTGTTAGGATATATAATATTACTGGTTACATTACTTGTATCAACAGTAGTAAATTTTAAAGCAGTTACAGATTTCTTGAAGAAACTTGCAAAGTCATATGAGATTTCCTGATTTTTTTTTTAATTCAATTATTTGTTGTTTTTTACTTTTAATTTGAACAAGGTTCCATAATGCTTTTAGCTTATTACTTGAATTATAGATTTTGTTAGATGAATATTGTTTCTTCAACGTCAATCAGAGTATTCAGTTTTTTCTTTGTAGATTTGTATAATTGAAGCACATCCTGTTAATTTTAATAGCGAGTCTAGAGCTTATTATTACATAAAGAAAGAAAAAATCTATTATTTTAATCAATTAAAGATTAATTAAATATATCTTTAAATAATTCATAGAATTTATTTTTAGATTATATGATATTTAATCTTATTCTTATTATAGGCTGCTGCAAACCATGTAAAATGTACACCTGTGGAAAGAGACAATATTTTCTGCAGGTATATTCAAAGGTAAGTTGATAAATGGTAAAAATATCTCGCATAATATAAATATATTTTATATCGAACTCAAAAAATTTTATATTTTTAAAAGTTAAAACTTTTTAATAATTTATTGAAATAAAATGTATAAATATAAAGTACATATTTAATTTTGCCTAGCAAAAAACTTCACTACTTAATGCCATTGGATAATATAAATGTAGTTTAAAACATTTATTCAGGGTTTTATGTGAGTTGTGCGAAGTTATGACGATAGAATTAACTTTGTTATTTTCTTTTGACTTTGAAAAAAAAATAAAAGTAAAGTAAAGAAATAACAAAAGTGTTTTAATTCTATCGTTATAACATTGCACAACTCACATAAAACCCTGAATAAATGTAGTTTGATCGTAATTTATTTTTAATCTTGTAAATTATTTCAGCTTGGTGCTATATGTTATGAATGATTTAATAAATATATTAATAATAACTTAACTCAATTAATGTTAGAAAACAATTCAATTTTATAGAAATTATGATTAAATTTTTATTTCACCTAAATTGGTTCCTAATTATGTTTAGATATAAAAGATGTTACAAGATAGCAATGACACATCAATAATAATACTCGTACAAATGGGTTTTATTGCAGGTTAATTACCTTGATGCGATCAGTTTGTGTCGGGACAATGGTATGAAATTGGCTACAATCATCTGTAAAGAGGATAACGACAAAATAGCAGACTATATATTTCGAGGTGGTAAGTAATTAGCATTATATTCTATGCATTTCCATGTATTATTTTTATATTTAATGTAATATAGTAATCATAAACTATAACTAATATTAAATATAAATCAAATATGTTTGGAATTTAAAAGAAAAACAGATTTTAACAAATCGTGGTTTTCACTATTAATCCACAGTTTAGTGAGTCTATGTTAATGCCTAGTATGTTGAGATAGGTAACAAGTAAGTTTAAAGATACGTTAATTTATTATTTATTGTGTTAAGTCTTAGGTTCCATATTTTAATATATAATTTTAAAGGGTAGGTCAAATGCACGCTACGTTAACATATAATATTAACTTAAGCAGAAACGTAGAGTCGATTTATTCAGAAAAAAATAGCTGGGGAAACTTATTAAAAATCATAAGAAAATGATTTAAAAATTCAGCAATTTCTTATAATTCTATAATTTTTGATTGATTAACAACTTTTTGAAAATTTAAAATTGAGCAATTATTTGTGTATTTTTTTACTGAATCTAAGCTTAGATAACTGTAGTATTATACTGAATTTAAAAAAAAAATGTTCTTTTTAACCACAAGTAATTATTGTCAAAATGCTCTATATAACATCTGAAGTTGTACAAAAGACAAAACAACTCGTGTTTCGGTATTTTATCACTATCAAACGTCGAAACTCGAGTACTTGTATCTTCTTTAGATTTATATAACTGTCTTTACTTAATATAACATTTTTACAACAATTATTTGTGGTTAAAATGTAGTCAATTCTTCAATTAAGTGTAAGTATGAAATACCACTTATTTAGAACCATTCTGTTAATTTATCTGTTGATTTTTTCCCTAAGAAATATTAGGTATAGATAAGGTTAATACAAATATTGTTAACCTATATATTAGCAATATATTCCATAATTGATTAATTTTCTGAGCTACGTAAGGAATAAATTAGATCAATATATAGTTTATCTAAATATCTTATGGTTACTATAAGTCTATATATAATATTCTGATATTGGTTGAGATTATATTGAAATATAATACATTGTATTAAAGACTTCGCTAAATTAGGTAAACATTATTTAAGATAGAAGGTAGTATATTGACTTAAAACACACAATAAATGTAAAAAAAGCATTTGACAGCAGATATTTTAATAATCAAACCAGAAAATATGTTGATAAGTTGATTTGGTCAAAATATTTCTAAGATAATGTATAATTAACTGCAGTAGATCCGAATTACGACAGGTGTGCTACCTACCCCAATAAAATATGTATGGATATAATGCATTCCTGACCTACCTCAACAAACTATATATTAACCCAATATACTAGCAAACTATTATGCACTAACGTACCTTGCTTCTCATTTAGCATAATACATGCATTTCAATTTACCACACACAAAACGTAACAATAAATAATCTCTTTATCTACTACAATAAGTTATATAGTACTTAAGTGGTGATGGATATAAAATGTTGTTCTCGGGTAATAACGTAAAATGTTTAAAAATATAGACAATGTTTGTGTGAGAATATTAGAGTACGTGAAGAGTACAATTAATATTAAACGTTTAAAATATCCTTTTTTCCTTCACTGTATTTATTTCAATTTTAAATGCACATTTCGAACACGATGTGTTTGAATTTAACGACGAAGTCGGCAAACCTTAATAAAATCAAAGGGACACTTACCAATTTAACTTCCTCTTTTCTTTCCGGTCTGGCCAGACTGATGTGGACTGTATATATGAGTTGCAAAGCAAGCGGTTGTTCTTCGTCTAACATATAACTTTAAGATGCAGCGACAATTTACTCTATCTGAGAACGTCTCGCACAAAAGTCCTTTTAAAAAAAGTAGCCTAAAGAAAAAACTACTAAGGTTTGCCAACACACTCCGAAATAAACTATATATGACGCGAAAATTAAATTAATTTCTTACTTAAGATTCAATTTACGACATGACAAAATGACTAATTTTAGATTCCCGAAAATTAAATAAATACACAAATTGTATCAAATCAAATAAAATAAATGAATGAATTTCGAACATTCCGACCACCAAAAATTGTAAGATTTTTTATGGATCGACAGGTAAGATTGCAAGTTTTACTATAGGTCTCTGAAACAACCCCGAAGGAGTACGCACAGTAGCAACTCTTGCAACCCCATCTTCTCCGCGATGCAGTTTGATAATTCGTCCCATCTGCATTTCAGGGGGGCGCAATGTCCTGTTTTATTAGAACTAATGAATTTTCATGCACTTCATCCTTCAGTGAAAACCATTTAGAGCGCCATTCAGTATGCCAACGACGCCAAAAATTTTGATGAATACGCAACAACAGTTGCCATCTGGATAAGCGTGAAAGTTTAACCTCCGCAAGATCTTCCTCGGGAGGAGCACTTAATGGTTCTAAAGTAAGAAAATGACCAGGAGTCAAAACTGGCAAATCATTGGGGTCAGATTAGGACTGTATTCAGTTCCTCATACGTCAGTATCTGCTCACCGATGACTCGTGCCAAGTGTGTTTTGACCGATTTCACCTCTGCCTCCCAAAGGCCACCCATATGTGGAGCACTGGGAGGATTGAAGTGCCACTTAATGGACAATTTCCCAACAGAATTTTGTAATATCATGTGATTAGTTCCCACAAAATTTGTTGCACAATCACTGTATAAATCAGTACAGCGACCACGACGAGATACAAAGCGACGAAAGCAAGCTAAGAATGCTTCCGATGTCAACGAAGAGCCCAATTCCAGATGGATAGCCTTCGTGGCAAAACATACAAACACACATATGTACGCCTTTGAGGACTTTCATCCACGATACTTACCCAAAGTGATCGTCAGCAGGCCAGCAAAGTCAACTATAGTACGCATAAATAGCTTGACTTGCGAGATACGAGAAAGAGGTAACCTACCCATAAATGGTGTTTGAAGCCTAGGTTTTACGCAAAAACAGCGTATACATTTAAATATAACATGTTTTATCTCACGTCGACAAGATAAAATCCAGAATTGCTGTGCTAACAATGCAATGCTTGATAACTAGGATGAAAATTGTCTTTATGATATTGTTCAATGATAAGGGTTGTCAACCGATGCTTACTTGGTAGGATCATTGGATGTTTTGCATTATAATGCAAAGAAGAACAGTGTAGTTACCGCTCACCCTCACGATTCCCTTGTCGTCTAGAATGGGAGCTAACAAACGAAAGAGTTTACTACATATTTTTCCTTGGTTAAGTTTCAAAATTTCCCCAGAGAAAATTGTAGCTTCTACATGTTTAACTAAGTACCCAAGTGCAATGTGAAGCTCATCAAGTGACAATGAATGATGTAGCGAAGGTTTACCTTTAGAATTTCTAATAAAACGTAACATGTAAGCAACTATCCCTTGTATTTTGCGAAGCGACGAAAAGTTATTTAATAAATTATCATATATGCTTGTAGGAGTGATTGCTACCAGAGTCATAGGTTTTTCTTCTGTTAATACATCTGAGGTGTCACAGACCGATACACGATCTGGCCATAAATCTGCTGATTGTGATAGCCAATAAAGCCCCGCCCACCATAATACTTTAGTCAATAACTCAGCAGGAGCCAATCCTCGAGAAGCACAATCAGCTGGGTTATCAAGAGTGGGTACATGACGCCACGCACTTCCCTGTACTCTATTCTGGATATATGACACTCTGTTACTCACAAAGGTCTTCCACCTGTGCGGCAAATCTATTATCCATGACAACGTCACCAATGAATCCGACCATGCAACTATTTGATCAAATTTTACGATATCTTTGAAAGTTCCCAAAACTGATTCTATGAGATCTGCCAAGAGAACTGCAGCACACAATTCAAGCCGAGGGATTAAAACTTTCTTTAACGGAGCTACCTTTGATTTAGCACAAACAAGGAATTTGTCAATTTTATCTACAGACGAAACACGAAAATAAATTATAGCTGCGTAGCCTGCTTCTGAAGCGTCACAGAAGCCATGTAACTGATAATTTGATGTATTATCCAAGGCGAGACGACGAGGAATTTGCAAATCATCGATAGACGACAATTGGGATTTAAAGCTTAACCACTTTTCTACGACATAAGATGGAGGAACTACATCCCAATCTAGATGAAGTGTCCATGTCCAAATGTTGAATCAACCTTTTAGCAAAAAATGACAATGGCGAGATTAGTCCTAGAGGATCAAAGATGCGAGCAACATCCGACAAAATAGTTCGTTTAGTGCAAGGTTTATCAACTAATTTCACTTTAAAGAAGAAACAGTCTAAATCTGGCTGCCAATGAAGTCCCAAAATTTTGGCACTAGGATTTTCATTATCATCCAGCGACAACGACGACACATCTGACTTGCCTGTCACATCAGTAAGTAAAGCATGAATATTGCTTGCCCATTTACGCAATTCAAAACCTCCTGATTTCAACAAATCAGTGATCTCTGTAACAAGAAGTTTAGCCTCTTGCAACGAAGAGCATCCCGTAACAAGATCGTCCACATAGACATCAGCGGATATGACGTGCGAAGCACGAGGATATGTTGATTGTTTTATTCGGGCTAATTTCAAAGTGGTTCTAATAGCGAGGTATGGAGCAGACGAAATTCCGTATGTAAGTGTATTTAGTTGATAGGTCTCTAAGTCATCCAAGGGAGAAAAACGTAAAATGATTCTTTCAAATTTGAAAGATTTGCCTGTACATCTGCTTGATGTCAGCAGTGATTAAAACAGGATGAAGTCGAAATTTCAAGAGAATCGAGAAAATATGAGTTTAAAGTTTGGGACCTATCAATAAATTATCTATCATTCAGTGAATGACCTTCCGAGCATTTTGCGGAAGCATTAAACACAACTCGAAGTTTGGTCGTTGTACTGTCAGGCTTCATTGCATAATGATGTGGAATATAGTAACTCTCTGAAGTTGAAGTTGGTGAGACAGTAAGTTTTTCCATATGACCTGTTCGTAATTCTGAGACAATCGACGTTCTAGAGAAGCAATTTCATATGACCCAGCAAATGAAAACTGAGCATTAGGCTTGAACAATAAGGGCACGATAAACCGACCAGAATGGTCAAGAAAATATTCCCTTTTGAAGATTTGTTCCGCTTGATGATCATCAGGCGACATCGAGACCTTCAGAGGAACCTTCTCTAGCTCCCAAAACCTCCTCATGTCAAAGTCAAGCTCAGCGCATAATGAACTAACCTGAGTATGACTCAAGACGGATCCGGAAAACTTCATTTTACTCATCAAAATCCAGCCAAAAAATGTATTTACTGCTACTGGAGCCATATCACCTCCACGTAATTTGCCATCCAACAAAACAGAGGAAAACACATAGGCTCTCAAAAGCAAATCGACAGTGCTGGGAGTTCCATAATTAGGATCAGCTAATTTTAAATTAGTTAAATGCTTCCAACAACTATTTTGAGGAATGACCGACGAGAGCATATTAGCACAGATATTTGAAAAAATTATGCAATCCACTTTGGATTTGAAATATCTGCAACGTTTTCCATTTCTGTTTGACTAACCACACGCTTTGGAAAATGCAGTAAAGTGTGATGTTTTATTTGACAAATTTTACATGTTTGCACATATGAGCATTGTGACACGCCATGTGAATGACTTAGACAATTTATGCAAAGTTTAAAAGTTTTAACTATCTCAAATCGCTCCTTTGGTGTTTTACTTAAAAAGAGTTTACATGTGTACAATGGATGGCTAGCCCTGCATAAGCGACAAGTACTTAATTTATTTTCTTAGGCTTTGATATTATCAATTACAAGATATTTTGCAGGAATTAACTTGCTTAATTTTTTTTCCTAGCATAATCTATTAGTCCCCATATTGATTTGTTATTTGCTTTATTTATGTATTTACCAATTTATTTTTTCCGAGTACTTTTGATTAAAGATCTATACTTATATATTATATTCTTTATGTATCTCACTTAATGTATATAACGTTTCTCGCATATTTCTAAGTTTTGAATTAAACCAATATATTTTTTCTGTTTGATTTCTTTAACGTTTTAATTTTGAAACATAATTTTACATTTCCAATTAATACATTATGTAAATTGCCCCATTTCTCATTTAAAGTAAATGACGAATCTAATATAGTTCTTCAATTAAATGTATTAATTAAATTGTAAAAATTACACTTGCCTCGCTCAGATAGATACATCTCTATGTTATAAATATTTATTCTGTTTAAATCTATATTAGTAAACACGTTATCTATACAATTTCCTTTCCTTGCATTGAAATTTGCTAGTTTAAGTAACCCATAACTTAATATATGATACCCTGCACTTCTTGTTGGTATCATCTTGCATTTTTATAATTTTATTAAATTCTTCATTATTTTTAATTGTTTTGTTCGTACCAAGTTGTGCCTGGATCTACACTTTTACAGTTTGCTCTCGTCTCCTTTTGCTTCAATTAACGTTTTCAATTGAGGATTACTTTTAGTCTTCGTGTTAATATCGTTCACTTTTGGTCTATTAATTTTATTCCCACCGATATTTACAGATTTCGCATTTTTCTTCAAGCAAAGATATGGTTTTCTTCATAACATTGATTGTATTCCTTATTTCTGCCATTCTGTTTTGCAGGTGAGTTGTGTTTATTTGGGAAAAAAGTTGGTGAGTTACTTTCCAAAATCCCCAATGCTAACCTCATTTACGTTGATTGATTTCTTTCGGCTTACGGTAAAAGTAGGTAGATGTAAGTACAAATGAACATGATTTCATAGGCCCTTACATCAACGACACTATGTTTACATTTACTACATTTCGATTTAACACTATTTTCTTCAATACTACTTTCTTCTGCGAATGTCATTTTTATTTCTTGTGTTAAATTCGCAAAACTATTGTATATATTTTTAACACGATTCGAAACATTTTTAATTGTTTTCTTTTTTATTTAGAAAATACGAAATTGACACTAATCATTTTAAACCTAATAACTAGAAAAAACACGAAAATATTTCGTAAAATCTACAACAAATGAGTCTTATTAAGACTACAAGAACAAATTACTTTTGAAACAACTACTTCCCTAGCTAATACTTCGACAGACATTCGACTCATTTGTTGTAGATTTTACAAAATATTTTCGTGTTTTTTCTAATTATCAGTTAATTTTCTACTACGTAAAGGGCTTATATATTTTATTATTTTAAACCTAGTTCCTATTTTTTTAATATATTGTATAGGATATGTGTATCAATCTTAATTAAAACAAAATTCTCTAGAAACTAAGAAGATTTTTATTGACATTTACATCTTTTGGAGATATACTTTTAGAAAATCATAGCACATATACACGTGAGTCATTTATTTAAACAATAAAAGGTTACAAGGCATTTCATTTAAGATTATATGGTCATATTTATGACATTTACCCAAAATATACATAATTGTAGAATATAGACATTAATGTATCCCCAAGAGATTATTACAGAGCACATTTTTGTCACTACTTTCAGGAGAAATCTATAAAATATTATAGCTAATCTTTCTGTTATGACAAAATAGATATTTATTATCAAAGCATTATTACACAGCCTACTTAAATTAATCATTCTCTAGAGGTTCAATAATATAGATATATATTTTAAATATTGTTGCCTGTCAACAACAGCGACGGACCGGTTTCAATCTATTTTGGATCTCATCAGCGTAGCACAGTTAGAGATATCCTTTTAATACCACTCTAGGGATCTAGTGCAACGTCTAACCAATAGATGGCATCCTTATGTAATATTTTAATATATATTTTATACTCTTAATAAGTCATACGTTCACATGTCCTACCTATTTTACAAGTTGGTTGCAAATTCTGCTTTCAAATAGTACTACTACCATAATTTATTTTTAATTTTAGAATTATGAGACATTTTTTTTATTTTTATTTTTTTATTTATTTATTTGTATAAAAAAAACTATAATGCATAACGGATTATAACATATACGTCATTCTTGAAATAATAAATATTAATATAAAATAAATGAAATACAGTTATTAAGAAAAAATTTGCCGATCTCATAATCCTAGTTGCAGGGTTATTGTTGCCTACATTTGAAGAGAACATCTGTAAACGGAATATTGCCACTGTCCTTAGTCGACGATCATTATTGGAAGAAAGAAAATTACCAAATTACAGTACTATACTCTAAAACAGAACAAACTAAAACACAAAACAGAACTTTTAAACAATCACAACACAACTCAAATATTTGCAAGTTCTCCAAACAAAACCCCACATTTTTAACGCCTTACTACAGACATTTAAAATATGAGAATTGAGGGTTAAATGCCTATCAAAAATAACGCCCATGTCCTTAATTTCGCTTACTTTTGGAAGTATATTATCTCCAATTTTTTACTGGAAATCAAGACATGCATGCTTACGAGTGAATGACACAAGATTGCATTTATAATTATATTCCAATATAATTTATTGGCATGGCACCAATCACTTATATTATTTACGTCACTCTGTAGTAAGGCACAGTCTTCTAATGATTGAACAGCTCTAAAAATATTTACATCATCGGCGTACAACAACCAATCACTGTTATTAATGACATTTTCATGGTCATTAACAAATAATAGAAATAATATAGTGCCTGAACTAACGTGTATAGGATCGGAAATTAAATTATTTATTTTTACTGATTGGGACCTATTCTGTAGAAATGCCGAAATCCAACATACTGTTGAATCATTGAAGCTCATTGATCGCAGTTTATTGATTAAAATAGTATGATTAACACAAAATATTGGAGACTGTTGAACGTTTTGGCACAAATCCACGTTGTATATCTGATAAAATTGATTTTGATATCCAATAAATCTGTTTAGTGACTATACTATCTAATATCTTGGGTATTATAAAGTGTAGGCATACACCTCTGTGATTTGGAACCAGATGACGTTTACCTGACTTGTAGATTGGCTGTATGTAACTTAGTTTCCAGACTTCTGGGAAAACACCACACTTTATTGAAATTAAGGATATATCATATAAAGGACCGCATATAGAATAAATGCTGTTCAACAATAGGCAGCTAGTAAGACCATCTGCTCCTGGACTTATAGCCATTAGAACGGGTATACCATCTTCACTTTTCAAATTTTTGACATATTTCCAAAAAAAATTCAGATTATATTTTAACATAGATTCGACAACCACTATATAATTATTGTATAGATTGCTAGATAATCTTTTGCATTGGTCGCGCAGGGATTTAAACAATAAGTAGTCGTCTTTTTGAGCAGTCTGTTTATAACTATTTCTTCCTCTTTAGCAGTTGTTTAAAGTCATATGACATCCATTTAGGATATGAGTTGCTGTGGTTTTTATACAGTTTATGAGGTATGAATTTATCCATACCCTGTTTGATGGTATCATAAAAACATTCAACTATATAATCAATATTCTTTTCTACCAATATTGCTTTCCACTTATTGGAATTTAAATTATTATTATAAAATGTATTCAAACCGTTGAAATTGGCTAAATGATATAAATAAACCTTTTTGATTGATTGTATCTCCTCGATATTGAAATATCATACGCTAAGTGATGTTCCCCTACATTTGATAATACATTACTAGAATGAGTTACGCTAGTGTCTGTTATGTTTGAAAAACATAAATCAAGAAATACATTTCTAGCATTTGGGATGATATTCAAAAAGTGAAATGTATCCAAAATGACCTGAGCTATCATTAGGTCTAAGAGAATCGACTATGGGGCCTGAAGATTTCCATTTTATATTAGGTATATTATAATCCCCACAAATTAAATATTTACTTGAATTATACTGCTCAAATATGTTTTCCAGGGCTGCACAGTGTTCAAAATTATCTCCAATAGATGAGCTAGGTGATATATAAACGCCTTTAATAACATAATTCATTTTATTAATTGATAGTGAGACAAACAAATGTTCAACGGAATTACTACCTAATATTAACGCAGATTTTAAACACTTTTTGACAGCAAATAAAATACCACCGCCTATGACTTCACCACAGATGCTACGCTCAACCCTATATAAATTATAATTGTTAAATTGTAATTCACTATTAGATATGCCCTCGACAAGCCATGTTTCAGTTAAAATTATGATGTCATAGTCATTGCAATTAACTGACAATATTAATTGCCGCAGTTTCGTTCTGAACCCCCACAATTTTGGTAATACGTAGTTAGTTTTTTGACTTGTTATTAGAGACTTGATTGAGGGAAGTTATGAAAGGGACCCCATCATTATAATAACAAGCTGTGACTCACCCTTAGCTATTCTATCTGCGAGCATTTTGAATTGTTTTTTTTTTCCTGTCTGCACGAAAATGTTGTTTCTTATTATTGTCATGGGCATTTTTATTTTTACAGGGTTTGGAGGAGAAAGCTTTTGGACTTCGGGCAATGACTTAATTAGAAATGGTCAATATTTCTGGTCGTCTACTGGAAAACAACTTACATACGAAAATTGGATACCAGGCGAACCCAATAATGGTGGAGCTACTAGCGAAAACTGTATTGCCGTAGGGACAACAAGGGATGGAAAGATGGGCTGGTATGATACTGAATGTGCCTACCCACTTTATGCGATATGCGAAGAGATATGTTGTGATGCCTAACTTCCCAAGTTATATCCATAAATCTAATTAATGTAGCTTGATTATTATAAAAATAAAATTTATTTATAAACTCCCTATCCTCGAATTTGCAAAAACATTAATTATGCCAATAATACATATAATCAAAATTACATTTTATTAAGTTCATAGAATCACACCCACGAATATGGACAGTATTGAGTAGATTAGAACCGAAAGACCCAACTAGAGAGCGCGTGACAAAGCTGATTACATCTATTAGAAGAAAATTCATATAAATATAGTTTCTTTAGTAATATAGTGCATATTACGTAATAAAAAGCAAAGGAAGTCCAATTTATTCGATGCCACAATATTTACACTCTCAAACGTATAAACAGATTTTTGATTCTATTGCCTTCGACCTGAAATTTTATTTATTTTAAAATTTTGTCCATTGTTTTATATTGGTAGAATCGAGATTCTTAAAAATACGGCAAAAAATCAAGAGTTTCTTCCCTGGGTTATTCTTAAAATTCTTTTTTGCAAGGATACGCGAAATTTCGAGGGTCAGTCAACTTGGCCCCCCTTTTAAGAATTTTGAGTCCAAAATGTTGCACCAGAAAGGTCTTAAGTTGCACCAAGTTGCACCGTAAAAAATAAAAGTTGCACCAATAGGGGTGGAAAGTTACAACGTTTCGAAATTTAGGGGGGCTAAGTTGACGCTAGCCCCCCCAATTCAAAATTTTCAATATTTTCTAGAGGGAATCGACTCTACAGAAGTTGCACTCTCGGAACCACTATTTTTTAAAAGTTGCACCCCTTATATAAGCTCCCTATGGAATAGAGAAGTTTGGGTGCCAGCCCCCCTTTTCAAAATTTCAACTAAATTTTTAGCTTATTTTATAGCTTAGAAGTTGCACTAAGTTGCACCATAAAAATTATAACTATAGCAGTCCAAACAAAAATAATATAAACAAATCTAAATTAAGCTCAAATCCCGTATGCGTATTTCCAAAATTGGTATACCATTTCCTAATAAACACGATTTTTATGAAAAATATAAAAAACGGAGAGACTAATTGTAGTCTCTACATGGTAAAACTTACCACAAACACAACTTAATATTCCTCTCTAGAGATATTATTTAAAAAAATAACAAGGGGTAAAGATTTGTCATTATACCCTAACTATTTAGATTTTTACAAAAATAATATTACAACAGAAAAAATCGATTTTTTTAGAGATCAACTTGGTAAAAACATAAGTGATAATTTTTGAATCATTGTTTCTTTAAATTATTGTACGGGGGGAGGGGGTTGATGGGTGAGAATCTGCCATATTACCACAATTATTTCGATTATTACGAAGTTAAAAAAAATGAGTGAAAACTTATAATTTTCTATCGAGTGCAACTTGCCAAGAACCTAACTGATTATGTTCTATTCATTGTTTTTTTAAATTTATTATGACGGGGGTTGAGAACTGCCATTTTACCCCAATTATATCAATTTTGCAAAATTAAAAAAACTGAGTGAAAATTTCTATTTTTTTATAGAGTGCAACTTGTCAACGACCCACCTGATTATATACTATTCATTGATTCTTTAATTAATTGTGTGGGGGTGGAGAACAGCCATTTTTCGCCAATTATTTCAATTTTTGCAAAATTAAAAAAAAATAAGTGAAAAAATCTGGTTTTTTTATACGGTGCAACTTGTCAACGACCCACCTGATTATACACAATTAATTGTTTTTTTAATTAATTGTGCGGGGGTGGAGAAACGGCCATTTTACCCCAATTATTTCAATTTTTGACAAATTAAAAAAAAAGTGAATGCTAATTTCTAGTTTTTATACGGTGCAACTTGTCAACGACTCACCTGATTAAACACAATTAATTGTTTTTTTAATTAATTGTGCGGGGGTGGAGAAACAGCTATTTTACCCCAATTATTTCAATTTTTGCAAAATTACAAAAAACTAAGTGAAAAATTCTAGTTTTTTATACGGTGCAACTTGTCAACGACCCACCTGATCATACACAATTCATTGTTTTTTTAATTAATTGTGCGGGGGTGGAGAAACAACCATTTTACCCCAATTATTTCAATTTTTGCAAAATTACAAAAAAACTAAGTGAAAAATTCTAGTTTTTTATACGGTGCAACTTGTCAACGACCCACCTGATCATACACAATCATTGTTTTTTTAATTAATTGTGCGGGGGTGGAGAAACAGCCATTTTACCCCAATTATTTCAATTTTTGCAAATTAGAAAAAAACTAAGTGAAAAATTCTAGTTTTTTTATACGGTGCAACTTGTCAACGACCCACCTGATCATACACAATTCATTGTTTTTTTAATTAATTGTGCGGGGGTGGAGAAACAGCCATTTTACCCCAATTATTTTCAATTTTTGCAAAATTAGAAAAAAACTAAGTGAAAAATTCTAGTTTTTTATACGGTGCAACTTGTCAACGACCCCACCTGATCATACACAATTCATTGTTTTTTTTAATTAATTGTGCGGGGGTGGAGAAACAGCCATTTTACCCCAATTATTTCAATTTTGCAAAATTAGAAAAAAACTAAGTGAAAATTCTAGTTATTTATACGGTGCAACTTGTCAACGACCCACCTGATCATACACAATTCATTGTTTTTTTAATTAATTGTGCGGGGGTGGAGAAACAGCCATTTTACCCCAATTATTTCAATTTGTTATAAATTTAAAAAAAAACTAGATTACCAGAAATATGTCGTATTATATATATTAATAGTGGACATTTCTAATTTTTCTATAGAGTGTAACTGCCCATGAAGCCAACTGAATATATTGCATTCATTGTTCGTTAGGTTTTTGTACTGAGGCTAAGAAACTGCTAATTTATTTCGAATTTTACAAAATTTAAATTTCTAATTTTCTATAGTGTGATACTAAGAACCTAGCTGATTATACTTCATTTCGTGCACTACTTAGACGACGATTTATAAGTGCCCAAAGGAAATATGTAAACAAAATGTTAATAATTAGGATTACCTATACGCTTGCAGTTATTCATAAACTACATCATCAAAATATAAATACAAAGATCACATACAATTACCGCGTGGTGAATTGGGATTTTTAGGGTATAAAATGTAAAAATGTAAATGTGTTAATTTTGGCTCCACTAATATTTGAAAGTATCGGTTTTATTTTATCGTTTTAAAAGCATTTTATCAAGCTGAATATTTATACCGTGCGTTTTATTTAAGTATGGCCATAGGGATTTCTCCACCCCCGCACAATTAATTAAAAAAAAACAATTAATTGTATATAATCAGGTGGGTCGTTGACAAGTTGCACCGTATAAAAAACTAGAATTTTTCACTTAGTTTTTTGTAATTTTGCAAAAATTGAAATAATTGGGGTAAAATGGCTGTTTCTCACACCCCCGCACAATTAATTAAAAAAACAATTAATTGTGTATGATCAGGTGGGTCGTTGACAGTTGCACCGTATAAAAAAACTAGAATTTTTCACTTAGTTTTTTTGTAATTTTGCAAAATTGAAATAATTGGGGTAAAATGGCTGTTTCTTCTCCACCCCCGCACAATTAATTAAAAAAAACAATGAATTGTGTATGATCAGGTGGGTCGTTGACAAGTTGCACGGTATAAAAAAACTAGAATTTTTCACTTAGTTTTTTTTG
>CAXAKX010001124.1:0-7500 GCA_963969525.1 Ontholestes murinus
CGACAATTTTTCTGTTTACGACGATAAAACACAATAGTATCCGCCTGTTGGAGAAAAAGTATATGCGCAGTTAGTATTTGGGGGATGTGTCGGAGTCGTGGTCCGGTATCAGTGGTACCGTTCGCCCGGACACAAGCGGTGAGTGTTGTACACAAACACGCGCGCACACTTGGTCATCGCCGGTGTAATAACCAACCGCGCCGAGAGCGCGGGGCGGTCCTGTGCCAGTGGTGTACTCACGAACGCACGCTTGTTCGGCGATTCGAGACGACGATTCCAAGGAATACACGACTCTGGCCGCTAGTCACACACCACCACTAGTAGTAGTAGTAGGTGTATGGCCCGGCGCCTCCTCGAAAACTGTCCGTTGCGAAAATTTTGTCGACAGTGGGTGAACGTGCACGCACACATTTCACACACATTATTAATAATGTCAGTCACCAAGTGTTGTAGAATACAAGATCGGAGGTTCGCCTCTGACTCGTTTCTCAAAACGCTCTAGTACACTACCCTGAACGGTGAATCACTTGGCTCGTGGGTCGATGAAGAACGCAGCTAATTGCGCGTCTTATTGTGAACTGCAGGATACATGAACATCGACATTTCGAACGCACATTGCGGTCCTTGGATACTGTTCCTGGACCATTCCTGGCTGAGGGTCGTTTCTATTTCCAAGACTGTCCGGTTCTCTAACGCACTGTCCGTGGCACTTTCGCGCTGAAAAACGCTCGTGGTGTGTGTGATGTGCGTTTGTGGGGAACGTCGGGACCAAATTGGAGGTTCGCTGTTTTTCGTCTCGACGAAAGATCCGTCCTCTTAAATCAAAAACTGTCGTTTGACTAAACGAACGAACGAACCGTGTTTTCGCTTGCGTTAACACACGCTAGAGAGAGGTGAGGTCGTCCTTACCGGCGTACAGACGAGATGATCGTCGTCGTCGTCGACGTCTCGAGACACTCGAGATGAGGCGATGTGACGGTCGTCAAGTTCGTCCGCGGAGAACACCGGTCGTCGTTTCCTAGAAAAAATATATATATTATATATGTATATGAAATTCTGAGGACGTCTGGCCGTGCGTGTACACCGTGTGTTTACGCGTTTGAGCGTTCCGCACCGCACACTCTCTTAACATATATATATACACATATATTTGATTCAGACCTCAGAGCAGGTGGGAGTACCCGCTGAATTTAAGCATATTACTAAGCGGTGGAAAAGAAACTAACCAGGATTCCCTTAGTAGCGGCGAGCGAACAGGGAAAAGCCCAGCACCGAATCCCGCGGCCGTCTTACGCGTTGTCGCCGGGAAATGTGGTGTTAGGGAGGATCCGTCATCCCGAGGTCGTACGGTGCGTCCAAGTCCTTCTTGAACGGGGCCACTACCCATAGAGGGTGCCAGGCCCGTAGCGATCGCCGTCGACAGCGGGAGGATCTCTCCTCAGAGTCGGGTTGCTTGAGAGTGCAGCCCTAAGTGGGTGGTAAACTCCATCTAAGGCTAAATATAACCACGAGACCGATAGCGAACAAGTACCGTGAGGGAAAGTTAAAAAGAACTTTGAAGAGAGAGTTCAATAGTACGTGAAACCGTTCAGGGGTAAACCTGAGAAACCCGAAAGGTCGAATGGGGAGATTCAGCGTGTCTCGTCTGCTCTGGAGTGTTGGGCGCTTGTGAGACGGTCACGGACCTCGGTCCGACGATCGCTCCGTCCTCTCTCTGTTTTCGGGGTGACGAACTCGTGCACTTCTCCCCTAGTAGGACGTCGCGACCCGTTGGGTGCAGGCCTAAGGATCGGGGTGGAGACCGAGTGGCGCCTTCGGGCCGTTTCCGTTCGGACCCCCGTCTCCCGGCCTGCTCGCCCGACGGTATAGCAGTGGCGCGGGGCCGCGATACTTAATTCGCGTCCGGCCCGTCGCAAGTGCTTGCGGATATCTGGTGGGCGTCTGGGGACTCGTGCCTCGACTCCGCCGGACCCGTTCGACTGCTGGCGACGGTGTCCTCGGACAGACTCCGTTTATACGCCCGTCGGCGACGCTTTAGCTTTGGGTACTTTCAGGACCCGTCTTGAAACACGGACCAAGGAGTCTAGCATGTTCGCGAGTCATTGGGACTTAGCGAAACCTAAAGGCGTAATGAAAGTGAAGGCCGTGCCTAGCGCGTGCCTAGGGAAGACGTGCGGGACTACGATCCCGCGCTGCACTCCCGGGGCGTCTCGTGCTCATTGCGAGCTGAGGCGCACCAAGAGCGTACATGCTGGGACCCGAAAGATGGTGAACTATGCCTGGTCAGGACGAAGTCAGGGGAAACCCTGATGGAGGTCCGTAGCGATTCTGACGTGCAAATCGATCGTCGGAACTGGGTATAGGGGCGAAAGACCAATCGAACTATCTAGTAGCTGGTTCCCTCCGAAGTTTCCCTCAGGATAGCTGGCGCTCCGGTGAGCGAGTCTCATCCGGTAAAGCGAATGATTAGAGGCATTGGGGTCGAAACGACCTCAACCTATTCTCAAACTTTAAATGGGTGAGATCTCCGGCTTGCTCAAACGATGAAGCCGCGAGATCGGATCAGAGTGCCAAGTGGGCCACTTTTGGTAAGCAGAACTGGCGCTGTGGGATGAACCAAACGTCGAGTTAAAGCGCCTAAATTAACGCTTATGGGATACCATGAAAGGTGTTGGTAACTTAAGACATTATTTATTTATAAAGCATTACATTATGTATAGCTTATTCTTAACTTAAAACTAACTTAAATCTACCCTCCCGCAGGTTAAAGAATAGGTAAAATAAATATCCCTCGTTTTTTAAATCTTTATTCCGCCCAGTACAAATTCCCCGTATAAAACATCCATAATAAAACACCCCCTCAATATATAGAATTTATTTCACCCTCTCCCGCAAAACACATAAATACATTAAAATCAATTTAGCCGTTCTTCTTTCTTCTATCCCTTCTCATCACTGGTCCTCTTCTGCTCTTCTGCGACGATGAGTCCTCTTGTCCTCTTCTACGACGAATAGTCCACTTCTGCGATGTCGCAGCCTCCTTGGTGTGTTCTCTTCTTTCTTCTTTCTTCTTTCTTCGTGACGCTCCTCTTCTGCGACGATGTGTCCTCTACTTTTCTTCTGCGAAGATGGGTCCTCTTGTCCTCTTCTACGAAGTACGATCCTCTTCTGCGATGATGCGTCCTCTTCTTTGTGGTCCTCTTCTTTCTTCAGTGTGGAAAGTGGTATCCCGCGCGCTGCCCGTTCATCACCGTGTTTTGGTTTTCCGCCGGTATTGAAGTGATTCTGCTTCATATGAGCACGCACAGATAATTCTCACAAAAGCATGTATAAAATTTAGCCCGTTTTCAATGACTCTATTGAACCCGCAAATAATTTAAACACGTCCCAGAATTTATTTTCGCGCCTAATATTGACCAGCTCTCCGTAGTTAGCTGGCCATCCTAGTCCAGCCGAGACGAGCTCAACGTGTGCCCGATCTCGTTGCTCCTGCGTAAACGAGCAGGAGAACATAACATGTTCCGCGCTATCAACCCCGTTACCGCATTCACAGTCTTCTAATTCTACTTTACCTATCTGTTTAAGAAATTTCCCAAAGTTTCCATGTCCTGTCATTAATTGAGTCATTTCTGGTGTTATTTTCACTAAGATTTCCCGCCTTTCGTTTACCGATTTAATAAAATTGAATGTAACCCGCCCGTTAACCGAGTTTGCCCATCCGTTATTCCACCTGACTCTCGCGTCGCCTCTAATTAATCGTTTCGCGTATGAGAACGGTGCTCTATCGTAGACGTTCAAAACTGTTTCCCTCGTGGCTTCTTTCGCAAGTTTATCTGCCCTCTCGTTTCCCTCGTTTCCTACGTGCGCTCGCGTCCAGTGAAACCTAATTGTTTTTCCCCGCGCTTCCCTTATTAATCGGTCTATTTCTAACATTAATTCCGTTGGTTTCCGCATTGATCTAAGTGCATGAAGTGCAGCCTTAGAGTCGGATATAACGTGCCACACACCGTTCTCTTTTTGTTTTATATATTCGACCGCGGCCCTAATTGCAACTAATTCACTCTGGAAGACTGTGCATTTATTACCCAATTTAAGTTTTAAAAAGTCCCTTTCCGCGCCCAGTTTATATACCGCAATGGCCGCGCCGATGCCATGTTCCGTTTTTGACCCGTCTGTAAAAATTGCGTTTTCCGCTTCGAATTCCGCGTCTACTACGTTAAAATCTATTCCGCGATTCTCAGCTGGATGCCTACTTGAATGCCCTCTCTGTTCTATTAATACTATTTCGTCGCCGCGATCTAATTGTCCTGAGTTTCGCGTCCGCCATCGTGAGCTTGTTTCCCTAATTTTTTCCTCTATTGGAATTAAGTCCGCAATAATTAGTGCCGCATCCGCTGAAACCGTTTTATACGCTGCCGCCGCGCCTATCGCCATTATACGTTGCACCGATCGCAAATTCTTAATTTCTCGTGATTTTAACTTATTTCCCCATATCGCAGAACCATACGTGATAGCCGGTTCTATCGCGCCCAAGTATATTGTCCGCATCGCGTCCCTCGTCAAGCCCCACGTGAGTTTACAAGCCACCCGTAGCTGTTGTGAAATTTTTCGCGCCTTTATGCAAATATAATCTATGTGCTGCCGCCAGCTTAATTTTTCATCTATTACAATACCAAGATATTTAATACTCTCCGCGCAGTGAACAAATGTATCGCCCATTTTAAAATTTGGTCTCGCCTGTTTTAATTTTCCAAAAAAAAGTCCCGTCGTTTTATCCGCGTTGAATTTTAATTTAACTTCCTCACCCCAACTATTAATAATTTCTAATGCTGAATTTACCGTATTCTTAAGCCCCTTATATTGACCTGACCGTGCAAGTAAAACCGTGTCATCTGCAAACGCAATTATTTCACAGTTATCTGGAATGATTTTCCTCAGAAGTGTCGCGTGAACTATTTTCCAAAAGCCCGGTCCTGATTTTGACCCCTGCGGACAACCTCGTTCGATTTCCCTAATAACCGATTGCCCCGCGTAATCTATTCGCGCCGTACGTTTTTCTAAGAAATCCTTAGTTAATTTAATTAAATTTCCCGGTACGCCCATCCTTCCCAATTCATTAATTATAATCGGCCACCACGTATGATCAAACGCCCCCGCAATATCTAACGAAACTACCGCGCTGTAGTCACCCGCCCGTTTCGCGTTTTCTACAAAATCTATCACTCTCTTTACCGCGTGCACCGTTGTTTTCCCCTTCGTAAAACCGTATTGATTAGCGGCCGTCGCGCCGGTAGTCTCTAGATGATATTCAATCCGTTTGATTAAAATATCATCCAGGATCTTCCCGAGACAGGGAAGCAAACAGATAGGTCTGTAACTTCCCATATCCGCGACGTCCTCTTTCCCTGCTTTTGGAATTAACCTAACGTCTGTGTCTTTCCAACAAGTCGGAAAGACTCCCTCTCCTACGCACATACGTATGCATGCAAAAATTTCCTCGCCTATTATACTCATTGCCCGTTTAACTATTTCGATAGTGATTTTATCGCGCCCTGGTGCTTTTTTTGCACCTATTCCTCTAATCGCGTTATCTAATTCGACACGTGTGAGGTCACAATCGTTTGCGCCCCCCGTGACACACGCCGCCTGTTCACGAATTTCTGTGTGTACCTCACTATCGTTAACCGCGTTATCTTCCGGAAAGAATTTATTTAGTAAAGCCGCCGCCGTTTCTTGCATCGTTTTTGTATACGTTCCGTCCGCCAATCTAACATTCGAAATTACATTACGCCGTTTACTGCCCCTAATTACTTTATACGCGCACCCCCACGGCTCTTCACTAGAAGATTCCGTGCAAAATCGTTTCCATTCATTTAACCGCGTGTCTTTAATTAATTTTTTATACTCGTTGAATTTAGCATAATATTCGCGCTTTTTGTCGTCCCTTTCTACGTCCCCTCGCGACCTATTCCACGCCTTTTTTAATCTACGTACTTCCGCTCTCGCGTTATCTATTTCCCTAGTCCACCACGGTACTGATTTCGCGAATTTTTTAATTCGCGGAATCCCTGCCTCGCATGCCCCGACAATTAATTTATTTATTATTTCCGCCGAATTATTAATACCCTCTCGCGATCGATCAGCTAATGCCCTTATAATCTGATGTCTATTGCTTTCTAAAATTGAATCAAATATTTCCCAGTTCGCCCGTTTGATGCAGAATCCGCGTTTTTCGTTTGAATTATCATTAATCGCGCCTCCAATTTCCCACCTAATTATCCTATGATCTGAAATTTCATTTTCCGTATCTACCGACCATCCATACACCGAGGCCGCGATGTCAACAGAACAAGCTGTCACGTCAATGAAGCTTGTTCGGTCCCCCGGGCCGGCATATGTTGGTATATTTCCCGTATTCAATATAATTAATTCGCGTTCGTCTAAAAGTTCCGAAAAAATTCTACCACGTTTGTCCTCCGTAGGGCTGCCCCATAATCCGCATTTCGCATTTGCGTCGATTCCTAGTATAATTTCCCCTTTGTTTGCTAATGACCCTAGCACGTGTCTAAGCTCACTAATGGCTTCTTCGTAATCCTCATCCCTCTTGTTACCTGCGCACGGCAGGTAAGCCGAAATTCCGAAAAATCTTAATGACCCCTTTTGAAATTCTATAACCGTAATTTTCTCCGAACACAAATCTGTTAAAATTACCCCATTAGCCGTACCTGAATTAACGCAAATTGCCGTCCGTGGGCAATTACCTACTTTATAAAAAATATCCATATGTGAGGTGAAGCCTCTTACTCTGCCTCCGCGTATGTTCGGTTCCTGAATAAAACAAATATCTATTCCCTCGTCCGCGATAATTTTCGTTAATAAATTTACCCCTGACATGCTTTTGTTTAAATTAATCTGCGCACACTTCACCAATGAAACAGAATCACTTACCCCGTTAGAATTCGATGTTTGATTAAACATCGTAATCGATGCTGTCGATGTACCGCTCCTCGAATCGCTTCATCGACGGGCAGCGTCGCGATTTGGCGTCGTGGTCAGTCTCGAACTTACGTCCATCTTTAACCGTGTCATTATGTCGCGTGCACACAACACAACACGTTTTGCGGCTCTTGCATTCCTTGAATGCATGGCCGCTTTCACCGCACTTTCCACACACTTGTTCTTTTATTTTACAGTCCGCAGATCTGTGACCGAACCCGTGGCACTGAAAACACTGTAGAATTTCTCTATAGTCTTCCGCGAATACACATTCATAACCAATTTTCAGCGGTCGATCTTGTAGAAGTTTCCTTAGCAAAGCAGGCACTTCCACAACGACAGATTTTGTGTACTTGTTCCTAAAGTTCTTGATCTGCCGCCGTACACTAACGTTCTCCTTAAATTCCTCCATAGATTTATAAATGCCACGTACAAATTCGTTTTGTCTGTAAATGGTATCTATTACAGTTTCGGCCGTGGCGTTGACGTCGATTCGGAATAAAC
>CAXAKX010001125.1:0-19578 GCA_963969525.1 Ontholestes murinus
AGTCTACTAACGTTTGGCATTCGAGACCGAATTCCTGGTGTAGCATCAACAACTTCAAAAAATTAACCGTCCAAGCAGGAATATTGGAAGATCACTTGTAGGAGAATAAGGAGAAGAGCTCGGAAAACGCCCAAAATGTACTTTCTGCAAATCGTCAGGACACACAGAACAGAAACATAGACAACAGAAATTGCAATTCCAAACAGGGAGAAATGGCCAAGGAATCTGGTGTTTATGGATGCCAACCTCTTGGCATATTACGGAGACAATGTCCGAAATGCAACCCGGCATCCAAGCAGCCCCGCCTTTCCACTGTAGCATTCTACTCCGCGGACTTAAAAGTTCGCGACAGACATGTACATTACATTACCGTGGAAAACATGACGGCACATCGTACCTGCACAAAGAAGGCCGATCGAGTTTAGCCAGTCACGAGTTGTACGAAGACTATGAAGACAGAAGTACAGATTTACCATAGAATAATCCGAACAATATTAGTCGATGGAACCAGCCAAGTTAGATTGACCAAATGAACAACAGCCTGGATTTGATTGTAACATTGTGAGAATCCCAAAAGATTCATGTATTTTCCGAATTCACCAAACGCAAAAACCCTGCTGGGAATAGATTTAATCGAAGATACCAGAATTGTGCTGTACATCTGAACATGGTCGTTTTGCGACGAGAGAACCACTTTAAGTTCATTTAGAAGGAAGAAAATCCCTCTACAAGTACACTAGAGAGAGAGAGTTAAAAGACGTCGTAGTAGACGAATACTTAGTCACTATGGCCTGTGACTACTTGAATTGAATTTACCTGAAGGATACACATCACAGATCACACTGATCCCGAATTCTTCAAAGAGAAAACATTGATCACTATTCAATCTCGAGGAAGACAGATTCCAATACTTGTTGGACTTTTAGAAATGCACCCGCCACCTTCCAAAGGTTGATGAACCTAGTGAAGATGGCATTGGAGGCCACTGACAGATTTGGATAATCTCATTATCCTGTTAACTCCTAAAAGTCACATTTCTAAAACTAGTAAAATTTAAACTCCGGATAAACACAGGAAAAAGCAAATTCGTATACACAACTGTAAAATAGTAGCCCAAATATTTTTAAGGTTGTATATCCGAAATAAGCCAAACTCAGAGATGGTGTCACCCCGAATCGTGCTCAAAAATAGCTGCAAAAAGTGCTAAGAGCGGATACCGGAAAATTATTCAAGTTTTCGCTCCCATAGCAAAGCCGATAATGTATTTAACGGAAAAGGACACCCCGTGGTTCTGGAGACCATCGCAACAGGCAGCATATAATCGATAGAAACTTTGTTACTATCGCTGCACCAATCCATTAGCAGACAGATCATAACAAACAATTAGTCCTACCGACGCTAGCATCTAGGCCTTAGGAGCCGCTCTGATGCAAGTGGATAAGAAGGAGAAAAGACTAATCGATCATTGTCACACTGGACGTGAGGAACGCGTTCAACTCAGCCAACTGGGACCGTATCCTAGACGAGGTGAGGGAAATGGCGGTTCCAAAGTCATTCGGGTAATTGTAAGCTATTTTAGCTAGCGAACCCTGGTTTACAACACGGATGCGGGACCCAAGACCTGCAACATCACAGGCGTCGCAGACGATGTCGCGGTGGCCGCAGTTGTGAAGCACCTGAAGGAGGTCGTCTAAATGGCAGAAGAGGCTGTCGGCATGATCCGTCGATGGCTCATCAAGAATGGTTTGCACCTGGCCGATCCAATGAGGAAGGCAGTCCTTGTGACCAGCAGGAAAGCCAAGGAGACCATTACCCTGAGAGTTGGGGGATGTTAGATTCTCTCGCAACTATCACTATGCAACCTGGGGGTCCAAATCGACATCTGCGGATCGCGAGCGCGAAGGCGGGAGCAGTCTGCAATGCTCTGTCACGGATCATGACTAACATTGGTGATCCAAGACAAGCGCATCGGATACTGCTCTCAACCGTCATCACCTCGGTAATGTTGAACGCGACAAATGGCTTCGGTTTATCATAGGAGTGCACTGCGGGTGAGCCGGGCATTTCCCACAGTGTCGTACGACGCCGTGTGTGTGATTGCCAGCATGATGCCAAACCACCTACTTGCAGAGTGCGGAGGTCTATCGGCTACGGATCCACGCGTTATCGACGGCGATGACGGAGCCATAGCAGCGACTGTGGAATGCATCGCCAAGAGGATGGTGGACGTACCGGTTTATCCTGGACGTCGCAGCATGGTTAACAAGGCAACTCACCCACTTCCTGACAGGACATGGCTGCTTTCGGGTGTGCCTTCCGGCACACCTGAAAGCATCTCGTTGGAGAGATGGTGACCAGCGGGATCGCATGGGACGTACTGTCCAGCTTCGCGGCCATGGTCATCAGGAAGCTCCGCCGGGCGGAGAAATAGAGAGGCCAGCCAGTGGCATAGAAGAGATCGAACAGCCAACACGGAGGGCCATTGGCGGCCAGTAAACCCCGAGTGAAGTAATGCCTGACGGCGGTTCCGCGAGGTGGTAGGGCGACATGGGGAGGTGGTTCTGGGAGTTCCACACTCCGTCTATAAAAGATATTCCACCTCCCGGCTACAAAAAAAAACATACACACACACACAAACACATACAGGCTGTGGAGGATGCGGGCTGCCAGCCTACCCCCCGTGAAGTAATGACCGTGGTTCCGCCCGATGTGGTAGGGCGACATTAAGAGGTGGTTTTTAGTGGGTATGCCTATTCCAGGGAGTGCCACACTCTGTTTATAAAAGATTTTCCACCTCCAGGCTACAAAAAAAAAGAAAACAACCGGAGTTAGTAAGAGTATACCACTTTTAAAAACAGAAGTAAAATACAGAAGTCACTACTTATCTATATAAATATATTTGAGACAGGAAATATCTAGTCGCTTCCGGTTCTCAAGTATGTACGCTCGTGTTCGGCGGAATTTAAGGTCGATTTTGGCACTATAATAACAATATGTTCACGAAATGTAAAACAAGAGTCAAAAGATACTCCAAGGTCCTTAAAACCACTCATTTTAGACAACTCTACATATTAAAAAAAATAGTTATAACAAATTTTATTTTTGTTGCGACAACACGAGATTATATTACATTTTGCTCGATTCATAAATAATATATTCTTATAAATTATAAACACTTAATAAAATACTGACACAGTATATGGTTTCAAAAATGTTTTTATTATTCTACGACAATGCTTCACCACACAGTGGCTTCGTCAGGTAGGTGAAAAGAAAAACTTGAAAAGTGATATTGAGTTTCAACAAGTAACAGCCTCATCAAACTAAGATTACAATCATCCATGGTATCAATAATTCGAAACTGTTCTCCGCAAACAAAATCAACAAATTGCCTTTAAACCATCTGCAAAGCTATCAAATATTTTGTTTAACTCAAAGAACAAAATTGACCACACAAAAAAATCTGTTGTATACGAGATACAGTGTTCCGAATGTAATAGTGTCTACGTAGGCCAAACTGGACGCAGCCTGGAGAAACGATATTCGGAACATTTCCGGGCCTTCAGACTGCAGCAGAACTACAGCTCATTCGTCAACCACATTCTAGAAAGCAAACATCAATTCCCGGGGATAAGCAAGTTGAAAATTTTGCACAGCTGTACCAAAGGTTCGAGGCTAAACCTATTAGAAGCGGCCGAAATTTATAAACGCACCAGAAATCCCGAAATTAATCTCCTCAACAAACAAACCGACCTAATCTGCACTCCGCTCTTCAAGCAGCTCCCGGCAATCTAATTAAAAACTCATAATTTATAATCCGTCACCCTCATTTGGAAATTTTCACTAATCTCTCCCCGGTATAAATGTACTTCCTCAACAATTTTGTTCTCACTTGACCGTAACAGGTCGAAACTTAAGTCGTGATTTATATATATATATATATGTAAACCATATTACAATAAATTAATTGTGGTAAAAACATACTAAGTGTTTCAAAATGTGTTTAAATATAGATTACCACCTAGTAACGGTCACAACCATCATGCATTTAAAACCATGTTGTGTGTTAGATAAAAAATGTTTTCAAGCCCAAGAGGCAGACTTCACTACATGCTTGTCCAGCATTTTTGAAAGTACGGATTGAATACACACCACTATAATACTGTAAATTGTTAAAATCATCTGATTTAAAAAGAGGCATAATATAGCTTTTTTTCATTCATGCGGAAATACACCTAATGCAGGGAGATACTAAAAACTTCATGAATTGTTTTGCATAATGAGTAAATGCAGTATATATACACACATATATATATATATATATATATATATATATATATATATATATATATATTATTTAGTTTGATGTTTTCGCGGGTCTGGTATGTTGTAGCTGGTCGTGAATATAATTTACAAACCACGCGGAGTATAACCCGAAAACCAGCTACAACATATATATATATATATATATATAATAGAGTTGGTATTCCATCCGGCCCAGGTAAAGCATTTAAATCTTATTTCCTCCACCGAAATACTAAAACCAATATTATTAATCTATGCGTTTTTCTCTTGAGATGTACGTGCTGATGTGGATGATCTATCCTCAATATAACTTTACTCAAACAAGTGGGCAAACAATCTCGCAATATCCTCTGCTCCAGTTGCGCATTTTTCTCCCTCTAACTCATATCATTGTGAATGCAATCATCTTATCTCATTGACTTTGCATATCGCCAAAACAAAACTTTCGGGGATTAGTTCTTAAATTATAAGAGAGAGAAAAACGGTTGAATGGAGAGAAAAGTGTAGATTTACGAGACGAAAAAAATCCACCTTTTTTCATTTTTGTTTATCTTTGTAAAACTAATAATTACAATTGTTTTATTTCAATCGTTATCATGTCTACCTATTTTTTATTTATAATAAAACTTAAGATGGCTATAATAAAAATAAGGGAATTTTTAGAAATAACTCTGTCATATGTGATATTTAGAGAGCGGATTTCTAGCATTATGCTTATCCATAATATTAATAGCATCGAAAAAATTTCTTAATATCTATACGAATCTTGAAGAATGTGATTACTTAGAGCTATGTTTTTTTGCTTTTTTGCTTATTTTGACTTTTTGTGCTTATTTTGACTTTTTATGCTTATTTTCACGCTTTTTTTAGATTCTGATACTTATTTGGAGCATTTTCTTAAATATTTAAAAAACATTTAATAAAAATTTGACGCTGATATTAAATTAATGTTCTAATATAGAGAATTTTCGTAAAAATCTATTTCCCATCATTTATAGATTATATTTGTATTACATATTTTCTTCGTGGCTTTTGACAACATAATTGTTCAAAATCTTCATAATATGATACAATAATTATAATGAATTTTATTATTAATAAATATTAGTACAAATTACTAATTTACAATGGATTCGTTTATAAATAAGTAGATATAATAGACCGTCTCATTATTCAGATAATACAGACGAACGCTTTATAGGAATCACACCTATGATATTCCGGATAAAAAGGTCGTTAAACTAGGCCCGAACAGTAAACAAATTTAAATTATAGCTAGTAATCAGGTATTCTGCAACCGTATCAATTTTCTACTCTCGGCAAAAATACGGATGGGACGACTGGCGCATATTTACCGTTTTCGTTAATTTTCATATTCAAACTCGCATTGAATTGACGTTCCAAAAACTTTGCTTATTTATCAAAAATTATTATATGCGTGAATCGTATTAACCTGGGAAATCACAGATAAATTATATTATCATTCATTCACATGTATATTTAACCCATAATGCAAACGGTGAAAACCACAATTTAAGAATTAATTAGAGACTATCCAGAAGTTACAAGTGAAAATTATACATTATTTTGTAAGGCATGTTTAAAAATAGTAAGTTTTATTTTAGTTCCCAACTGCATCCTAACTAGTCAAGACTTGTATGTAAAACATGTTATAACAACACTACATCAAGAACGTTTGAAAAAGTTCAAAGCTGAACTAAAAAAACAGCACAATTTCACAATCTTTAGCATCATCTTCAACAAACGATGGACAATTTAAATTAAATTCACATTTGTGCAATATACTTTTACATTCGAATATCCCTTTAAAAAAATACAAAATAATGCATTTAAATCTTTCTTGGGAAAATATTGTAAAATGCGCATTCCCGAGAAAAAATTATGTAGCTCTTGCGTACTATGAAACCATACAAAAAATTAAAGATATTATTAACAATAATTATATGTGGTTTGGTGCGGATGAAACCACAGGCGCTTGTTTAATTTAATAATAGGAGTTTAACATGAAGACATCCGACCAATAGTATTTTGATATATACAAAAGAACTGAAGAAAACTGATAATAACATTATAGCAAAATTCATAAATGATGGACTGACAAGCTTATTTTTGCCGTAGACAATACCAAGTTACAAAATTTTACTAATAATGCATTTTTTGCATTGTACAAGTTTAGCACATGGATAGAAACGAATTTCTGAAACTATAAGAATTAAATTTCCATTTGTAGATTTAATTAAATATGGAAAAATAGTTCTTATCTTCTTCTGTGAGTGCAATTATTCAAGAAGTCATTACCTGATATCTCACTGCCCCATAAACCAGTGCTAACAAAATGGGGAACTTGGCTATATGCTACGATGTATTATGTGAACAATTTTGAAGAATTTAATAAGTTAATGACTGTCAAACAGTTCTTAAGAAACAAGAGCTTCCTTCAAAACAATTTAGTTACATAAAATCGCGTTTAAATTTTGTGAGCAACACAATCAAATCTTTATAAAAGCAGATTCATTTTAGAAGAATTTTCAAGAAATCAAAATAATAATTAAAGAAGTATTCGGTGAAAATGAAGGATTTTTAACATTAAATAAATTAAACTTGATTTTGAATGGCAGCTTTCAAATGAATCCAGCTATAATTTAAAATAAAGAGAAGCTTTTACACTTTCAAACATTTATTGATCGTCAGAAGTAATAATTTTTACAATTAAACCCCTAGAACAACATTTAATGATCTACTGTTTTCATGAATAGATTTTAGTTATTTTGAAATGTATACAAAATTACAATTTAATTTTTAAATACTTACATGATATTATATATTGCGTAAAGAAAGTATGTTTATTTTAGTTTTAAGCAGAATTTCTATGTAAAATACGTTGATATACGTGTAACGTATTAAGAAAATATAGTTTTTTTGCGCTTTTTTCGTGTTTTTATGCTTTTTTCCCTGTTTTTATGCTTTTTTAATGCTTTTTTCTCTCTAAATTTTGTGCCTTTTTAAGTGCTTTTTTCACATTTTTTAAGCTTTTTTATCCGCTCTCTAGTGATATTAGATTAAAGAAAAACAAATCTATGAGGTCATAGCCAACTATGGTTTCCATTTAAAAAATGTAAGTTGGCATCATATCTCGGAAAATAATGGCAATAAGATTTATGAATATTTTTTATAATCTGTATAAAATTATCTAAAACTTTATCTCTTACAGTTTTTTTTTTTCTATTTGTTATAATATCCGGGATATATTGATTTGAAAAAATTGACAATTTCTACTTTTTTCAAAATATTTAGTTACACTTGACTTTTTGGAAAACTTTGAAAGTGAAATTTTATTCGTTTCGTAAATCTACACTTCTTTTCCCATTCAACTGTTTATCTATCTCATAGAGTTTCCAAGATCCCCATAGAGAACATCTAAAAAACTCACCCTGTATATTTTACATACATTTATTTACAGCGTCCTATTAAGACTCCAAATTAAATAATACAATTGAACGGTGCAAGCATTTATATAGATGATAAAAGAAAAGAGTTGTCTTATCAAATGATTTATTTATTTATTTTAAATAAGTGTCTCAAGTATATGAAATTTTTGGATTATTGTATATTATTTAAAGGCCGGTGGTGGCGCGTTCGGTTGGGGCCGACCTAGTTTTGGCGAGAGTGCAGCAACGTTAGTTCGGGTTAGCAGTTGGATGGATGACCGGTAAAATTTACCATTGGGATACAATTAATGGTTCTTTAGAGTGACGGGGGCGAAAATTAGAGGAACTTACTTCGTGATTCATTATAATAAAATAAAATAAAAATGGACACTTTAACGGGCGTTATTAACTAAGTAAATTTAAATTTTTATTTACGATTTTTATTAACTTTAATTATTTCAAATTTGTAATACATTTAAATGTTTCCCTACTAAACCGACGTTAATCAGGTTTACGGACAGTGTATTAGACTAATTAATAATCCATGCAGAGATAGAAGATAAGCAACTAACAAGCCATGGGAATTTGAATATATAAGCGAAGCCACCAATGTCAACTCGGAATTGAGTGAAAATGGTGACGTGAGAAATATCAAAACCGATCGATTTTTTTTGAGAAACTGTAACAGATGGAGCGCGAGTTTTCTGTTTCTTTGTGCTTTTTTGGAATTCCGTACGTACGACGTCTAATTAGCGACTGTCTCGACTCTTGTTTTGTTTCACACGACGTTTTCTAGAATTCGATCAACGCCTCATTAATAGCCCTCATTTGAATATAACGAATTTTTATCGCGCTAATGGGTCCCCAATCAAAATTACTGCGGCGAAAATATTTCAAATTTCGACATCGAAATGCACTACCGACTACTGGTTTTTAATCGGTTATTAATTAAATCGCACCGATAGATGAGAGCGTCGCGCTTAGTAAAAAAATACATTTTCTGATGTGATAATAATTAGAAATTTAATTCGCTACAAGGAGAGATGTTGGATATAGCACTATAATTAATTATTATTCTGTCAGTCATTGTCGTAATCGTTACTAGAAATATATTGTATGGTTAGGATGAAATACTGGAATTGTTGTATTAAAGTATTATTTTTTACTTGCGTTGTAGAAAAGTAACTAATAATTATAAAAACCAGAAAAAAATTGGTAAATTTACAACAATGATCTTTACTAAGACTACAAAACAAATCAAACAAATGACTTATTTAAACATCTACTTTCTGGCTAATACCTTGACAGATATTATACAAAAGTAATTTGTGTAATGAAATGTGTTAAAATCTTTAGTTTGTTGTAGAAAATTAACTAATAATTGTTTGTTTCAAATAGCAAAGCTATTAAAGCAACACTAATTTGAACGTATTTATTACTATCAATAAAATAAAATATTTTAATGTACGTTAAATATTTTGTGAGTGAATATGGTATAACAAATTTAGAAAAAGTAATGAATTTACTTTTATGTAATTAAAAATACAATAGCAAAGATAATTAAATAATTTAACACTCAAGTTTAAAACCATCTATAGAAACGTGTTTCGATCTCTCGATTTCATCCGTACTGCTTTATTATAAAATCTATTTTAAATACAAATAAAAACAAACAGTGCTATTGTTTCTTTTTATAAAGAAAGAAAGAAGTAATAATAATTTAATTAATCTACAATGGGGCAAGAAGCTCCTGTCTCTAAATCTCTTTCAATTAAACGTTTAGTGCCCCCGCAGTAAGAATAATGGAAAGCAATATAAAATGTGATTTCGTATGTTTGATTAAGAATTAGCTAGTTCGAATTATGTGAAAATTTATACTTCATAAATAAACAGTTTATTTAAAATAAAATCATAAATATAATATATATTACACGTAATACATTAATGGTATTGGGGGATATTTGGTTATTTTGTCTAATATTGTCTCGTTTTGTGTTACTCCATGTTATTATTTAGAATTAGATTTTAATATTGTATTGATTTATTGCTATTGTCGTTAAGTTTTGTGAATATTTTTGTGTCCTGTATCTCTCAGTCCTTAGTATGGATTTTCTTCTTGTTTCATTGTTGTGTATTTGTTTATTTCGAATTAATTTTTTGTTTGTTTTTATGTATTTGTGTTTTATTTTGTATATGAGTAATACCTTATTTAGTGTGGTTAGGTTTTTTATATTTAGTTACTTTTTTGCTTGTATACTTCATCAGTTGGTGTTCTTTTATTTAGTTTGTGTATTATTTTTAGTACTTTGTTTTGTTGTATTTATAGACTTTGTAGGTTTTTATCGGTTGTATTTCCCGAAATTGATATTAGGTATGTGTTTTTCGCAACAAATAAGCTATAGAGGTGTGGTTCTCTTGTCCAATTTGTTAAATAATAAAAATGTATTAAAGTCCTTTATGTTGTAGAAAATTAACTTATAATTAGAAAAGTGATTAAGTCATTTGTTTTTGTAGTCTTAATAAGACTCATTTGTTGTAGATTTACGAAATATTTTCATTTTGTTGAATATTTGTATTTTTTTATTGCAGCTATTGTTTTACAATTATTTTTTATAAGTTTTTTAGAATGTCCCATTTTAAATTGTTTTATATGTTCAATCTTAGATATAAAACATTAGCTAAATAACGTTAACAGTATAGCATTCATATTTAGATATTTTTAATATGGATTTAGATATTCTTTCTAAACTATTTAAACTTTAAAAATTGGCTCTTCTAACTACTAAAGAAACAGAAGAATGTGGAGTTCTATAACCTATTCATATACAGCTGGGCATTTACATTGCCTCGAATGACTCCAAAACAGAAAATTCGATGTTACAACGTTCCTCCACGTCTTAGTACGACTCTTATGCGGCCATCACACATTCCCAAACAAAATCAGAAATTATCACTAAACACTACCTAATATCACAGTACCATTTGAAACGTTGCTATTGATATTGAGCCATTAGTAGCAAAACAAAATGTGGCCGATAGGATTCCACACCGAAAGTAAATCGTTCGAAGGAATAGAGGATGACCTTAGTTATCTAACCACAGGATGGCAGTTGATCTGGTACTAGAAAATCAGCCACTTTTTGCCATAAGTCAAAGATGGCGGTCTTGAACCTAACTTGTTCTTCTATGTTCCCTGATTCCTCTTCTGTGATGTTACTTACCCTCTGAAGACCATGCTTGCCAACAGGGCATGACAGTGTATTAGTTTCGGTCAAGGCAAATAGTAATTTCTCTGATCGAAAAACAACCTTCGCGCAAATGTTTACGCACTCTAAACATCATCAAACGTTAAAAACAAAAAAGCGATTACTGCAAAGTACCAAACAAAATTTCGCAAAATATACGCCTAATAAAATTGTTAGAAAAAACTGATCTGTCATTACCATTTGATCAATATGAATGAAATTTTAACCAATTGTGTTTTTCGATGACTTAATAATTAATACTTCTTCTTTATTTATTAATTTAATGATTTATTATTTATTGACTATTTTAATAACACCTCAATTAGTTCATTAATTGACTTATTCATTAATTCATTAATTCATTAATTCATTAATTCATTAATTCTATACTTATACGACTGTATACTTGATGGAACTAAATGTTTCTTTTAGAGAAGTAAAACCTTTTCATGTTTTCTATTTTTATTATGTAACAGTCATAAACATATCCTTATGGACAAAAATTTAAAACTAATTTGTGCATAATAAACAATGAATTTTTGTTTAATTGCCGGACATTTTGGCGCGAATTATATTGGAGTTAATTAAATCGTGATAGTTATAAGAAAGGTGTTCCACCTTTTTGACGGTCATCTCCATATCTAATTTTTTGACAAATATGGAATGCTACAATCTATGTTTTAACAACTTCGTACTTTTTACCAGGATATACATTTTCTATAAAAACGACATACATTTTCAAAACTTCTTTCTGTTTATTGTAAGTGAAAAGCCATTTCGAATGTTTTACTCCTGATCTTTTTAGTAAGCCTGAAGATTCTTTTTATAAAAATAACTTTTTGCCCAAAATACCTTAATCTACTATTGTTGCTTTAGGTTTAATGCTCTCAAATTGTTGACAGTCATAAAAATCTATTTTATTATTATAACTTGTGCAAACTCCTGATAAAGCTGCTTATATTATAGCAAACAGAGCAAAATAATGTATTGAGCAGATTTACTTTCAACGAGAATATACAATTTTGCCGCAAGGATGGGAACCTATTTCATGGCTACTTTCTAATATTTCTAAATTATGATATATAATGTGATAAATATATACATTTTCGCTTTATACCTATGACTTTTGTCATATTAAGCAATAATATACTAAAATAAGTGATTAATAAGAAGAGAATCTATTCTAATTTTTAATATACAAGGTGGCGCAAAAGTAATGTCATAGTTTGAATTGGCTGCCATTTTTGCAGATGGCGCCAAATGTCAGTATGCTTTGACATTTAAATGAGTGTCTGAGAATTAACATACATATGTTAACTGTAACTCTGATGAAGAACGAGAATGATCAATTCAAAAACCCCTTGTCGTTACAACTCTTTTATTTGTATAATCTTAGATTACAGTTTGCAAATATTAACACTATGATAGTTTTAGCAGTTCTGATTAGTTGTTGTTGATTGGGCAATGTTGGCTCGTTCATCTCTCTTTTCCTTTTCTTGTCTTTATTAGGCAGCACTTTAATAATACTATTTATAAAAATTTTACATATACGTACTAGTATAGCTATAATATTGAAACATATTTGAATATTACCAGAAGTACCACGTTTTCATGTTGTGCAGGTGTAATAATTTAAAATAATGTACTATATTACTTTATATTAATATGTCAGTGTAATTTTGATCCTAAAATTTTTAAATTATTGTTTATAAAGTTCGATTTGTTACATTCGAGAGATTTCTATTTTTTTATAAGCATATATAATTTAACCGTGTCTATTTTTGAGTAACTTAAAAACCATTTTCTCAAATATTCCTAATTTTATATTAAAAAACCAAAATTGAATTTATTAAAATTTATCCTCCTTTTCTTTTAACTCAGTACAGTTTACTGTCGAAAACTTCAACAAATTTATATAACTTACAATTCAAAACAATTATTAAATTCTTTAAAATGTTGTGAAATCAAAATCAAAAATGGAGAAAAACAATATTGTTTAAAGAAGAAATGAAAGCGAATTTAGTTGCTGTCTCTGGGGATCCTTCGATATCTATGAAACTGTATGACTTAATTTACTTTTAGTATCTCGTAATACCGACAGTTTCATAAGCAATAATAACGTTGAAAGTTTATTTTATTTATTGATTGTGATTGGTCCGCTGTTTTAAATTGTAACGATTCAAATGAAGCATGTTCTATGCTTTATAGTACAATATATTCCCTAATTGATAGATGTATCCCTAAAACAAAATTTAGTGCTGTCGTAAAGAAATATTCCCCTTGGTTTAGCAAATGCACAATCAGGTTAATTAAATCTAAAAACCACTACCGTAAAATGTTGCAAAAAAACAAAATATAAACTACAAATTAAAATTTACTAATACAAGAAAATAAGTTCGCCGTTTACTATCTGAGGATTTTAAAAACTGCATCATAAAAATTGAAATTTCAATTAAGAATAATCCTAAAAAGTTTTGGTCATTTACAAATTCAAAAAAGCATAATCTAGGATTCCAGGAACATTACTCTATGATGGTCATTCTTTAAATAATTCGAACGATATCGTTGAAGGTTTTGCAAGTTTTTTCAGTTCAGTATTCAGAAAACCTCAAAATAACATAGTATTATGGAGTTCTCATATATCCAAAACTTTTACTATTACTTTTAATCCCATAACAGATCATGATATCATCAAAGCCTCGCGTAGCATGTAAAGTAAGTTTACATCAGGGCCCAAACAAGTACCTGTTTTAATAGTCATTTGTATATATAGTTTAATTGGACCTTTGAAACACATCTTCAACCTCATTATAAAAAATGGTAACTTTCCAGAATTATGGAAAATTACACGTGTAGTGCCCCTTTTTAAATCAGGGGATAAGATTATCATATCTAATTATAGGTCTATATCAATTCTGAACAATTTTGCCAAACTATTTGAAATTATTAATACTAATCAATTAAATTTCTTTATAATACTATCACAACAAGACAACATTGTTTTTTTGGCCAAGAGGTCTTCACATAAAATTTGGTATATTTCACAGATTATATTTCTCGTGCGCTTGATAATCGATCTCAGATTGACGTCATTCTTCCAGACTTCAGCAAAGCCTTTGACACTATTAATCATTCCAATATTTTGCAAAACCTTGAAACCATGGGTTGTCATTATAACGTCACAAAATTGTTCAGAAGTTATCTCTCCAATCGTACCAAGTATGTAGAATATCAAGGATGCCGTTCTAAGATATATACCATAATTTCAGCAGTGGGGTTCCGCAAGGTGTAAACTTCAGACCTTTATTGTTTTTGTTTTTAATTAACGACATTACTGTTAATCTAACCTCTGAAATATTAATATATGCTGATAATGTGAAGTTATTTAGAACTGTCACATCGATGGAAGATTGCGATATTCTTCAGAATGACCTTCATAATATTAAAACTTGGTGCCTTAACAATGATCTTCCTTTAAATATCAAAAAATGTAAACAAATATGCTTTACACGGAAAGTATCTTTTATTAACTACAATTATAAAATAAATGATATTTCTTTACAGAAATGCTCTTTTGGAAAGGACTTTGGGATTACTTTTGATAGGGAATTCAGCTTTAACATAATTATAATATTTGTGCTGAAAGTTATAAACTGCTCGGTTTCATTAAACGCAATACTCAGAATTTTAATAACATGCGTTCAATACTTATACTATATTTTGCATATGTAAGGAGCAAATTGAAACTCATCTAGAGCCCTGCTTATCAGCAATACATAAATGTAATTGAAAATGTGCAAGGAAGACAAATACCTTTATTTAAAAAAAATAGACATTATCCAGGTGATTCTGTTACATATGATAATTTGCTTTCAATTTTTAATCATAACTCTCTAAGCAGGCGCAGATGTATAAATTTAGTTACTTATTTATACAAAATTATTAATGGGATAGTTGATGATGAAACTTTCTACGTCTAATTAATATACATGTCTCTTATTGTGGAAGTAGAAATCCTCAGATATTTTAATCTTTGAGAAGTCGTACAACATTAAATATTTATGTTTTATTTTATTTATTTATTTTACTATACAATGTCCTGTTATAATTGGATATATGAAAAACTTTAAAATACACATGAAAATAATACAAAAATTTGACTCACAGGACTTGCAGTCGGAGTTCACTGCGTGTTTTTCCATGATAAGATTATACAATCGAATCCATCATTCAATTGATATTTTTGGAGATTCTATTACTACTTTTAAAACCAAACTATTGTAATTGTTTATCATTTTCTTAAACCGTTCAGCTACTTTTTCAACCATAATTAAATATTTTATGTTTATAGATATTAAATATTATGTGTTTATACATAGTTTTAATTATAATTTGTCTAGCATATTATATATTTTCCCTATAAATAGAATTATTGTTTCTGTTGGGAATTAAATCTATTATTATTATTATTATGATATTAGTTTAACACATAGGACGGTAATTAAATATTTTACCTAACTGTTAAACATCAGTAAGATGGATTGATGAGTGCTGCAATTGCTTACGATAGACAACAATTGGATACGGTTGTTAATGTCGAATCAATGTTTAGATGTAATTTTCAGTAGTTTTTGCTTCGAGTCGTCACCGTGGTTGATACCTGGATCCAATATTATATGCCTGAGACCAAGCGACAGTCAAAATAAAGGATTTTTAAGTGCTAATCTTCTTCGGAAAAGACAAAGGGCGAAAATCGACAAGGTCATGACCATAAGCTTTTCATGATTTTTTGAGTTTAGAAAGGAATAATAGTCATACATTTTTTGCAGAAAGAAATAAAGAGAGAAACTTCACAATTAATTGCTGTCGTCTCCACCGTTGTCGTCTAACTTGACTACCTACGACTTGTTTCTGTTCTCCAACATAAAAATTTGGCTCAGGGGTAAACATTCAAACAAGAAAAAAAGTTTGACAAGGATTAAAAAAATTAGGATTAAAAAAAATTACAGAAACTATAAAAAAAAAATAGAAAAACAAAGTTGAAAAAATTGTAAAACTTGCCTCTTCCTTTCTAATTCAGTTATTGAAATACCCTCGTTTTACTTCAAATGATTGGTTAACGGTTTCTATAAAAGATTCATGCGCCTTCATTTTACCCTTATATGCTTAACAAATGAAATTAATTAATGAGTTTAATAATTGGCCATTTCTTTATTTTTGCCTTTTATTGAATATGAATTTAACGGTTATATTGTTTATATAACTTGATCATTTAAATTTTGAGAACGATGCAATTCTTCCTATAGACTACCAACATTATTTTTTACAGAAGTGGCAAGGTTGGGCATAATATAAATAAACTATTAACAAATATGTATCTAGTCTAAATTAGAATATTGGTAGGTAACTAAAACTAAACTTAAATTGTTGGATGCAAATTGTGAAAGTACAAGATATCTGCAAGTTTAGATTAATTTAATACAATGTAACTATTTCTTTTTTTATTTAAAGATATATTGATTCGATTTCATAATAAATATATCTATATTAGTGTTATTTTAACAACCTAGTTTATTTGTATTAACGTATATTCAATTCCAGTAAATGCACATAAATTTATCATTTTGCTTTACATAATATGGTATATTTAATTAGAAGCGTACTTTCTCTATAAGTAAGATATTTTGTGTACTTCTTGAATATATAGAGCGTTTTTCTGCAGTAATCATAGGATACTTTAAAATTGACAAAATGTATTCTCTAGGAGTGTATATTTTATGTTCTTTATGTGGTGTTATAAACATTCGTGTTGAAGATGGGGAAATTTTTGGAATTAATAAATAGTAAAATCCATTTCCTTTAAAATTCTTATTATTATGTTATGAAAAGATAACCGTGTAGTGATGCGCAAAGTAAACCGTAAACCTGATGGAGCATAAACTGGAAATCTAATTAGACGTCTTGCCGAAATTCAGTTAGATTTTCGTAAAAAGCAGGTGTGACATCCGACCATTGTCCCAGACGTGCGGTTAAATAGTACGTGAAGACTGGCTAGTTTCACTTGTTCAGTATTAGGGTGGATAAAAAGCCGATTTAGGTAATCACATCCTCCAAGGAGACAAAAACGGATAAAGCGTACCGAATCGGGAATTACGTACCGTTGGGTAATTTCGATGTTGCACAAATCGATCGCGGATGTTGGGCGAGACTGCTTCGAAAACACGGCAATGAGTTATCGGCCGATCGGCTTGATTAGCATTTTTATCGTGCTATATTAGCAACTAGAAGCAATAATTTACGGCACCAAATGCAAATATCTTAATTACTACTACACACATGGCTGATGACTGTATATCTAATGAAGCCGGAGTGATGGATGTCCTTTGAGTGCGTTATGACATAGTGGATTATTCGGCGGAGTGAAGGGGTGCGTTTGGGTGGTAATAAGTTAGAGTCACAAGGCTGGCGACAACGTACAATGGGAGGACGGATATAAGCGAGGATAATTGCAACTTATGGGACATTTATATTGCTAAGTTGTCTGCCTACACAGTCTGCATTACTATTCGGCCTACAGCACTGCACTACCAGGATGGTATACTACGTTTTATGCAAATTTTATCGGCCAACAAGCGACGCTTTTCCACATTCGCAATACCAATTTCACTAATTAAGATGTTTATCTAACGTATCTTTACGACTTACAAAATCTTGGTAAAAATATTCGAAGAACGATTAATCGCGCCGATGATCTATCGCTACGTCGAAACAATACACGATCCAGTTGGTGGAGTTGCGTAATACCACAAGGCACACTCTGATTTATCTGTCCGTTTAGAAAAATAACCGTTTCACAATCGATGCTCCTTTATCAGCAGCCGAAGATTTCGATTTCGGTTTCGGCATCTTAGGCTCTTGTTCGTCGCCCGCAGCTGCGGTAAAAGTGTGAACGCGCTCAAGAATGAGCGAATGAGTGAGTGAGTGAGTGAAGGTAATATAATATTCCGTATATTCTGCTGTATAATATGTTGTCCTGTCGTAAAAATGAAACGACTAGTAGGTCGGTAGTCGGGTGTGGTTCGAACGAACTACTCGCACTAGGCATCAACGAGAGCAATCTACCTACGCAAACTCTATAAACTCAATATACTTGATTAGAATCTGGTTTGCCAATATATAACACAATGGACTCCAAGATTGAACTTGCACAACACTCTCTCATACGCAATCATAATATATTATCGCGTGAGGGTGTTACACCCTCGGCTATCCGAAATTGTTCTACATTCCGTTAACATTTTCAATGATGAACCATATTTTATTTCTATAGGTTATTCAAGAAAATATTTTTTTTTAAATCAATTTATTTAGCAATACGTTCGTAAATATTTTAAAGTATTTCTTTTCAGATTTCAGAAGAAACTTGCGTTAATAAGGTTTACAGTAAAAATTATATCTTCTTGGCAGAAAAACCTCAGATGGATAGATCTTTGACAAATTTACACATCCTAACACATCATTCATTACACTGAATTGAAAAATTCACTATGTTTTAACCACAAATAATTTGTGGTTAAAACATAGTAAATTTTTAAATTCAATTTAAGTATGGATTACCACGTAGTAACGGTCGCAACCATTATCTTTATTACATCATTGATTATTTATTATGTAAATGTAAACCTGTAAAAATTTATCAATAAAAATGTGTATTATTATTATTATTTTTAATATCTTCTTTGTTTTATAAATAATCAATTAATTCGAACTGATTTAGTTTTTTGTAAGTTACTGAACTATGCTTGCGTTTTATTACTTTTTGTGAAGCACTATGACCTTAATATATTACACAAACGTAAATCAAGTTTGGCGGGTATTTACCAGTAATATCAACTTATTTTTAATAGTTACGGTTTGCTGAAGAATCAAATATTTTGTCATACTATATTAAATAATTAACAAATATTACGAGGGGAAATAAAAATTGTATCCAAATAATTATGACACGCAAGCAAGGTAATTAGTTTCATCCGAGACATTATAAAAGTAATGTTAAATAGTCTACTAATAATTTCCAAGGGCAGTTGAATGATAAGGTTAGGGAAAGTAGTATGATAGTTACCATCTGTTCTCTTTTTTTTGTTTTTACTAATTTTGCTATGACATACCATTAAAAGAGCATAATTTGTTGCTTTGTGAGTGTCTGCGTAGATTCAATTTAAAGTATTTGTTTTTATCTAATAGTCGTCTGTTTAATAACAAGAGGAACACTGAATATTGACAAATATTTACAAGCAAGGAAAAAAGTATTACCCCCACAACCCGGGGATATGGTCTGGTTCTGATATATATTTTCACTACTAGGAAGGATGGAATCTACTAAATAAAGATAGCACCTCGAATACACACAAAAAGTGTTCGGAAACACTACGTAAATTAGAAAATTTCCAGGATTACGTTGCAATACAGCTGGCTCAATAAACACAAAATTCGTCAAAATTCGTAGAAGATTAACTCAATAGTCTAGGGTAATTACGGCATCATAAAAAGCAATAATTCTCTCGAAACATCCTTAGGAC